>JAVQJS010001393.1:0-13845 GCA_036024795.1 Galaxias rostratus | reverse complement strand
GCGTTGTACGATGAGGAGTTGGGCCTTTGGGCAAGAGACTATACCAACAACAATGAGTTCTGTTAATATGCCATAGTTAAATTGTGTATTATTTACAATGTATAACACTACTGTAACTAAGGTTAAAGTAGAATTAAGAGAATATATGGTAACCCTACATTCATGTCCTACATTATTGTTTTGAATAGCATTATTTAAGGCGTCCTGCACTATAATTGAACTGAACAGTTGTTTCATTCTAAGCTGTTTGAAGTTTTCTTCAACCTCTAAAATCTCTCTTTCTCTCTCTCTCTCGCTCTCTTGCTTTCGCTCCCCGTTCCTCCACCATTTACCTCCTCTCTCATTACCACAAAGAAACACAGCACTATTGTTTACTTTGGAATGTCGTGGGAAAGTTGATGCCAAAATTTGGAACTTCTGCACTCAGCTGACCCTTATAGTGCTGTAAAGCACACTTCATATTCCGTCATGCACCGATGACACACCGACTGTGGAGACCGCACTCAAAAACATTTGTGAGAAGGAAATGCGTTTTATTACCTTTTTGTCCCCTATTGTTACTGAAGTTATGTAAACCCCAAATGCGGTTACAAAACTAACTATAGGGCCAAAGCTCAAGCCGGTAAAAAAGAAACAAGCTCTGTTCCGACCCCTGTCATCGGGCTGGAGAAGGAGTGGGACTTAGGAAGGATATGTGTGTGAATGTAAGGCCAGTATGCTGTCCTAGTACAGTGAAGCCCCTGTTTAAAGAAAGAAATTACATCCCGTTTGTGGTATTTTGCCAATGTTTAAAATTAAACCTGTTCGGGGTCTGGGCCTCCACTCCACTATGACCATGTGAGTCACTTTGAACACATGGTATTCAAGCAAGAGCAAAGAGACCGTATTTTGATCCTGTTGATGTACAGACTCTTTGCCTGGTGTAAGCTTAGAAGATTCCACTCATTTTTAAGTTGTGAGTCCTCAATTAGAATTTCACCACCTCTTTAGTGGGTGTTTCCAGTTGTGTTGACGCGTAGCATCTTTCTCCCTTCATATGACCACACACACAGTTCCTATTTATCTCACAGAGATGTTAGCAATACTCTCCGAACAACAATACATGAATGCACCAATGCTTTTTACGTTTTACCCTAACTCTCAGACACATGCTTTTGCTACTGCTGCTGCTGCTGTGCGCGCGCCGATACATTAGTACAGTCAAGTATAGTAAACATCCCCTGCTTTCAACAAGACTTTCTGGGGGGAGGGGGGGTTACCGTAGCAAGTTACTTAAAAACAAAGAGGGATAACCTTCAATTTAGGAGCTTTTGCATACCCCATTGCACCTGCTCATAAAGAATCCAAAACTTTCTGTTTTAGCAGGTCTATGTGTACCATTGACATAGTGGAAACGAGTGTCTGTGTTCATTTAATTGATAGATGAAATGCCAGTCAATAGGATAAGTACATGGCTGTTAACGAGGCATGTCATGACCCGACCATGATTCTAGTTAAGTCTATGCGTGGCAGCTTAGTTTGTTGTGCAACACTTGCAGCAGTTATAGACCACACATTATTACACATGAGGAGGTCTTTCTAGTGGATTGTTGTGAGAGCATGTGTGAGAAAAAGAGAGTGACAAATCCTGCCTCCTGGGACATACACTGAATGAATGGATTTACTTATCTCCAGATAAAGCATAATTTGTCAAATTACTCTACAGCATGTTGACTCACTAAAGAGATCAAACAACGCCACTACTTCTTATCAGTTTCTTTACAGACCTTGTGTGAACTCACTTCAACCAGTGAGTGTTCCACCATATCTTCTGAATCATTCTTTTTTTTTTTTTATTGGATTAAACACATATTAAAATGTTGGAGAAACATATCATAATTTTTCGTTGCGTTTGTTTTTTGACCCCTCCAAATGAGAAGGAATGTACGCACTTTCCGCTCCGTCATCCCTTGTTTGGAGTAGCTCACTTTTAATTAAATTTGTCTCTGATAGCTGATTCACCCGGGAGACAAACAAGTATGATGATTATTTTTATGATGGTTTACTTTCATCCTTGACCCTGTGCCTAATTTCTGTAATCCCCACACCAACTTTAGTCTTTGAGCTACTGCTAGACTGGTGGATTTCACTGCCTTTGGCACCTGTCTAAAAGGCAATGTTTCTTTCCATTCCTCTCCAACCCCTTTGACATTGACACACACACACACACGCACAAACACCAATATTAAAGTAAATGTCTGCGATAACCCGTCTTTAACCTAAAAGTAGTCTTTATTTTTTGCTAGGTACTAAGCTTCCTTGCCGTGGTACTAAGAATTTGGGTTCTGGGCATAGGTACTGCCTTATTAACAGCAATTATCACTGGGGGAGATGCAAGTCTTTGGGCAGTGGCTAGCTGCATAACTCGGGTGAGAGCATTCGTTCGGGAGATATCAGCCCCTCAGGGTGTGTAGGGGGGTTCTCAGAATTAGGAAGGACGCAAAGTCTCTTCGACAAAAGGATCCTATGTGCTATTACTGAAAAGCTTGATTGTTGAAACCGAGCACTGGAACACCACCAAAGCTTCTGTTATGGCGCCTTCAGAATAGTTCAGCTTCTTTGAATAACATGCGAGTTATTATTAGTTTCTCGAGTCGACTCACAATTTCCTGTCTTGGTTCGTGTCAGTGGACAAATGCATATTGTTTCGATGCTTTTGCGTGTGCATAGTTCCGATCATAAATAATGTAACAGCGCTATTTGTGACACTTTGTGTAAGGATTTCAAATTGGAGGCGTTTCAGCGTGTTCCCTGTGACTTTCTTTCATTCTCACAGTGTTGGGGATGGTTGCTAATAAATAAACACAGTTTTCATTCTAAAACATTGGCACAGAGTATACATTTATGAGTCCGGAATGTAAGGAGGTTTTAGGTAAAACACTTACTATGGTTAAACATCCTAAATCTATTTTAATAGGGGTGTGTAAAATTATTTCTTTTCTTGTAAATAAAGTGGGCCTGTACTTCTACTGTGAATGCCAAGCTATTTTTAGCAGCATTTACATATTAATCTATGATTTAGACATATTGATCTATGTATTTTTATTTGAAGTCAAGATATTTGACACTATTGCTATTGTTGCAAGACTGCGTGGGGAGCCGTTCCTTGGCTTCTTAAATGTTCCATGTCTACCTCTAAGACCTTTTGTAGAACATCGGTTTGTGAAAAATGCCATCGCCAGAACTCTCTTTACAGTAAGCTGGGAAACTGCTCTGTTAATCTCTGTATGACTTACCCATCCCAAAGACTGCAGAATACTTTGGTCAGCATGACCCGAGGTATAAGATTACAACTGGCACGATTTGACATTTGTTTCTGGAAATCGCCATTTTCCTGCACATGCTTGAACGGTGACACATGTTGAGTCTAGCATTCGGACCCTTTCATACTATTGGGAATGTTCACTAAACCTCTAAGTGTGGTAGATGAGTGTATTAAGGCCTTGGCTCGTGAAAAGCTATGATTGTTGAAGGACTGCAGTGAGTCACTCCTGGTTAAGTGAGCAACGCATCCTAGCATGGCCGCTGATTCAAAGAGGATGTTGACTGTATAGAATATCCACAATGAAAGTCTTTGTTTAGTACCAAAGTGGAATATTTTTGAAACTTGCACAGCACACTCATATAGTTTACACAGTTTGTGTGACTAGTGAGATTTAAAAGTGTTGGGTTGTTTATGTAGGTTAGTTAATTATTTTTACAGTGGGCAGCTTAGTAATTGTTGAGGTCAAAGGGTTATTAGGGTCACAGAATGTGGACTTCATGTTTGCCATTCTATCTCTAGAACCCCTTGTGCCTAGTACAAGCATTTGTATGGATTCCCCCTCATATGTATCTGTGAATACATGAACTGATACTTTATAGTATGGATGGTTACCTGTGGCATATAGTTCCACATTTAAATGTGTTTAGTGTTTCATATGTTCAGTCCAACTTCCAGGGTCTGTGTTTTGTTTCTCTGATGGGGAATACTGTGGCTGTCTGTCGCCACGTTGTTACATACCTGGAAAGCTGGAAGCCGAAGTGTAATACCGCGAGATGCAGAACGGGGGTCGAGCATGGGCTCCAGGAAGACATCCCATTGGCTGTAATTATTTGACCTGTAGTTCCTGGGGGAAGAAGACGAGCTGGCTGGGGGCTGACAACGTGATTATTCAATGAACTACTGTCTATTCAGTGAACTAATGTCACTATTCACTACCATTTTGTAATTTCAGTCTCATTATGTTCCATCTTAAAAGAGAAGCCTAATTAAATGGTCCTAATGATTAAAAGAGTAACACTATTATTATTTAGCAGTATTATTATATGTATCTATTATAATGACTATATGGGATATTTCTGCTCAGGGCAAAGAGTAAATTACTTTGTTCCAATATACTGCCCCACATATGCGGATCCACAAAACGAGCTGTTAGATCATTGACTGTTGGTTGACTATGCTACTGTAGAGTTCGCCCTGCCCTACCTGTGCCAGATTGGCCACAGGAAGTGCTCTGGGCTTCTCTCTGCTTGCTTCATGACTGACCTTTTTGAAATCGGAGCAGGGTGGTAGGTCACCATCACTCTGCTCAAATAGACTGATTTAACCACACCAAATAGCTGGCATAGGTTGCCCAGGCCTTAATAGTAATTTGCTTATACAGTTACCCACAGCATTAGAGTGGGTTAAATACAGCTCAGAGACTGTCCGGCGGAGGTGAGCTTATGGCAACAGATTTGGAGCGGGCTGGTGATTTTCTGTTTCAGACAATCACTCGGGGTCCGCTGGAAGTGATTCACGGTGGAATTGGTTTAGTACTTGCGGTAGTGCTACAAATAACTGCAGGGTGTATGTATGGCAAAGAAAGTACTTGCAGTCTAGGCAGCCATACAACACAAGCAGACGGGAAATGGGGCAATGCTAGACCTTTTGTTATTAAAGCTCAACCACAACATGTTTTCCACCCGTTACTCACAGTAGGACTATTTCAGGGCCAGATCCATGACTCCTTCTCTCTGTGTTGGTATGACTTAATAGGTTCCAAACAACGTCATATGTTTTTCAAAGCTGTGCGTACGTTTGCAGGTATTGATATATATGCTCGACTTTATGGTTTACGATTTAGGATTGATGAAGGATTTTTTTTTTGCTTGACGCTCTGTTGGGTTCTCATATCGCCAGGTCCACATTTATTCCCACACAGTACCATCTTGTTCTCATGCCCTTTCTGTCTTCCTTCTCTCTTTCGCAGGCGTTCGGGAACGCAAAGACGGCGCACAACAACAACTCCAGTCGTTTTGGAAAGTTCATCCAGGTCAACTACCAGGAGAGTGGCACTGTGAGAGGGTAAGGGTCTACCCACCATAGGTTACATATTACATCCCATGGATCATTTTCCCTGGAGTTATGGTAACACAACACTGTGACAAAGATTACCCAAGTGACAACTGAAGGCTTCCTTTGCCTTCCAGAGCTTATGTTGAAAAGTACCTTCTTGAGAAGTCGAGACTGGTCTACCAGGAGCACAACGAACGGTAAGAACTCAGTCAGTATTGCTTTGGAGCGCTGAATATTTGTCAAGGCTTGAGGATTAGCAAGCATTTGTTAATATCATAATTACTTAGGATTTTGTAGGAAAGCATCCATTAGATTCAGTCATTTTGTGGCTGATTGGTGTGAGGAGGGTTTACCCCACTGAGGGGCCAACAGTGGGCCCCCTTGTGTTAACATTCTCTCATATATTTGGAGTGCTGACTGCAGGCCCTCTCTGTTCCCCTCTCTCTCTCTCTCTCTCTCTCTCTCTCTCTCTCTCTCTCTCTCTCTCTCTCTCTCAGTGCGTTTATATATGTGTATGTGTGTGTGCGTGCGCATGCGTGTGTGTGTGTGCGTGTGTAATTGTACAGCAACTGTAGAAAAGTTGCTACATGTTTTTCAGCCTTTCACTATTTAGCCTCAGCTATAATCAAATTAACTCAACCGGCCATCATATGCACACGCTCACAAGACTCTTCTAGAAAAAATAATCTAATGGACTATAATTGTGATATGTTTTTCTTTCTAGGAACTACCATGTGTTTTACTACCTGCTGGCAGGAGCAAGTGAAGAGGAGAGGACGACGTTTCACCTCAAGAAGCCTGAGGAATACCATTACCTCAATCAGGTGGGAAGCCCGATATTTATGTTTTAAGTTCGGATTCTACTCTCCCTGGTCTCTCTCCCATTTGATGGATTCCATTGTCTTCTTCCAGTGATCTTTTGTGACCTTTTCTGTATGTTTTTTTTAAGACAATTTCAATATGGACATTGTTGTTTGTCTGTGTGTGTGTGCATTTGTAAGCGTGCATAATACACCTTTTCCCGTAGCGGTTCAGGCAGCTGGAGAACGTTTTCTGCCGCCCCGTCCCCCCCTCCTTTCAATCTCTCTCCTTTTCATCACTAGCAACAGGAAAAGGAGAGAAGAAAGGAAACACGTTGTTCTTTTTATCGGCTCTTAGCCTTTTACACAAAGGGACAATGTAGAAGGATCTAATCCCTCAATCCGCTAGTGAAATAAGAGACAATGCCTATGTGTGTGTGTGTGTGTGCGCGCTTGTTTGAGTGTACATGGATATGACTGTGCTAACTCATTACCATGACATCAGCCTGGGTTCAAATTAATCCTTTGACTTCTGGTGTGTGTGTGTGTGGGGAGAGGGCTTATCTGCAACGCCTGCCTTCATAGGTTTACATATTGATGTAGATGGCTTTGTGTATGAGCACTATTCCAATCTCTATGTGTCTGTGTGAACAGGCAGGTGCCAATGTGGCCGCATGGTGCCTTTGACACCATGCCTCTCTATCTCACTCTCACACTCACTTATTAGTAGACTGCTATTCATGACAATACGTTTTCTGAAGACTTGAAACATGAAAGCCATATCCTGCTCCCTGCTTTGTTCCCATGGGATGAAAAGGCAGTGCGGACATCCCACACTCAAACATGCACACACACATACACACACTCGCACACAAGCAGAAGGCCAAGCAGATTGGTGTTATTTTGTGTCTAATCCTTCTCATACCAGACATTGTTTCCTTGTTGCTGTCCCGGCTCTGGTCAAAACAACAACAGGTTTCACATAACCAAGCACGCACACACAAACACATGTACACAGACAAAGTTTTGATGGGTTGTCTCGAGTCTTGACACATAGTCCTACTTGCAGATTGCATTGGGAGTGTTCAATGAGAATGTTGTTGAGAGACTGTAGCACCATATCTTGTACTGAGATGAGGTGGTCAGGTCTTTACAGCAGGAGGGAGTGTGTGCTGTCAGAGAGTCCACCCAGCAGGGGCTTACTTGTCTTTCCTCTAACCTTAAGCCCACCCAGAGAAGTGTGGGAAAACCTTCCCGTTCCTCCCGTAGGACGCTACGTGGTCTAGGAGTCGGGTAGACATCTAGACACCCATCTCGTGTTTTCAACCAAACTCTTACACAACTCTGCATTCTTATTGCCGGCCTCTTTGACGGTTCGTTTACGAGCTTTATCAACCAGTTAAAGGCCGTTTGTGCACGCATTTGTTATTTTCTCACCGTAGAACTGTGTGAGAGAACTGTGGGCTCACTCCTCGTTCGTGTTTGTTTGAGTCACTGTTTAACGAGAGCATAAGGTGAGAGAATTAAGTTTGATGGCCAAAGGAATGTACCCTGTCTCCGTCAATAGGCTGGGGTTTTTTCCTATGGCCGTTGCTTTTTGCGTGTAAATTTGACTGGAGGTTTCTGGGTTTGTGTGCGAGTGTTTATTTGCTTGAGCACAGCGTATCTGTACTTCACTACATATGGGTGGGTAGGATGGACTCCAACTGAGGGAGAAATGTGGCATTAACCCCTAATAACATTTCTTGCTGTGCGTGCGTGCGCGTGTGTGTGCGCGTGTGTGTGTGTGTGTGTGTGCGCACGTGTTAATGGAATGCTCCTGCCTAACCCCCATCCTCTTATCTATCTACCTTAACCCTCCAGATGACAAAGAAAGTTCAGAGACTGCACTGGGAGAATGACTATGAGAGTGAACCGGTCAGTATGTCAGTCTCATCCTGTGTGCGCGCGTTGGGTGAAGGCTCACAGCAAATACGATGCACTCGCTTCTCCCTGGCGATCACATTTTCCACACGTGCTTGTCGGCGCTCTCTGCCACACATTCAGCACTCAGCCACATGCCCTCCTCCTCCCCCCCCTTCCTGATTTTGTTGTTTTTTTGGCACTTCCTGATATGCTTGTGGTGGTTTGCTTTGCTTTCTTTAGTTTGTTATTCTCTCGCTAGTATGTGTGTAGTTCCCTCCACTGTGCTTTTGGTAGGGCTTTTTTGGTCATTGACTTTGCAGTTTTCCTGAGATGTTATGAATCAACATAGGCAAAAGGTTTGATATCGGATAACTTTATTTCAACTGAAACCTTTGTCTGAGAATTAGAGAAGACACTGGTTGAAGAATGTTTTGAGTCTGTTGTAAAGTAGTAAAATATACTATATGAGAGCTAGATGATACCTTGGTGCCTGTGTGTTTATCTGGTATCTTGATTGCTTCCGGCCTTTTTTAACCATGACCAATGTGAATAATTTTAAAAAGGAGGGAGCCTGCTTTGATTCCAATCTGTCAAAACTTTGTGTCAGATTGAATTAGTGCTATTTTAAGAGTCAGTTAAATGACAAAGTGTTTATCTACAGAGGGGCTCTCTTAAATGTAAAGTAGCACGTTACCATTTCACTCAAGGATCATTTTTATATGTTTAACAGTTTTTGACTTTCAATAAAATGTATGACTTATCAATCCCCAAGAAATCAGATTTTGCAGTTCTCTATTGAACTTAGAGGAAATTAAGTCTAGCCTGAAAACACATTGACGATAGACAAGTTAATGACCAAGAAAGCTTTGGGTTTGTTAATTGGGGTTTCACGTTTTGGTTATGGGTTCTATGCCGTTTATACAGTAGGCTTATTATGCATTGCATCAATGTACTTTGCATGAATTAGTTAGTAGGTAGTTTCTATATCCATCATCAGAGATATGTTTGTGTACCCTCAGTTAAGTGAGTGTTTGTTTTTTGTTTGTACTGTGTTAGGTTAATGTAGATTTGCCTGTCGTTAACACACTCAAGGCCAATGCATTGAGGCTTTCCAGCAGAGCTACGTTTCTCAACGGCATCCCAGCAATTCAAAAACAAAGAAGCCGTCCTTGGCAGTGCAAATGTTAAGGCTTTAATTGTGAGAGCTTATAAACGTATCCCAGATTGACCATCATTTTATTTTCATAAGAAAAGCGAGCGTGTTCCATTAAGAATGGATCCGAGGGAAGAGAATGACAGTATGTGGTATGTGGCATGCCGGTTTGACTTGGTATGTGATCATTATGGCAGCAGTAGTGGAATGGTGGGCCCATAAAGGCATGACTCAACTGTATTTACATACCTACTCCATTACATACAAAAGGCATGATGGCCTGGCTATTGAAAAATGCTGTCTAGCATTTAATCATGTTCAAGTTTGGGAACTCAATCACCATCGTTTGGCAGGTTTTTCTTTTCTTTTTGTAAATGTTGTGAGTATGATTTATATTTAACAAGTGAATTACTTTGCAGCCATTCTCCGAGGGTCTTTTAGACCAGTGCCTGATAAATAACATGTGGATGAAGATGTTGCCTGCATAGCAGCTGTGTGTTTGTGTTGTTGTAATTTTCCAAACATATTCACTGGTAAAGCAAAACCAGTGTTTCTCATCCCACCAATACACAGCCACACTCCTCCTCAATCTAATTTCCCTCTTTTAAGCCGTTGCCCCTGTAGATCCTCATAAAGGCACCCATAAATTGTTACTCGTCTGTCTGCCTGCCTTTGCGAGCCTGCCAAATTTCCATGGATAGATCGGCTGAACAGCAAGCTGGATTTTCCACTGCATGAGCAAAACATGCATATGTTATCGTTCACCGGGCCTGTTAAATTCAACCAGAAATGCCTCACATCGTTGGTTGGTTAGTTTGACCTAATTCTGTAATAAAACCCTTGTCTTCGTCTTCAATCAAATGTAATCAACGAAATGCAACTCTAGATTCAAAGTCCCAACTACGAAATTTCACTCAACTTATACATTTGACAGTAATAGGGTGTTTCACGCATGCGCCTCGAATTAGCAGTGTAGTGCTTAGCTTTTAGAACAATAGATTGCGTGGCTGTAACCTACCCTTTATTGGAGCCGCGACGACAGCCTGGCTATTGTAGTCATTTCGCTTTGGCGCCATGCATTGTGGGTACGGTATGAAGGATAACACCTGGTGTTGTGTTGGTTGTCAAATGCAGGACTGCTTCACCGTGGAGGGAGAGGATCTGAGGCATGACTTTGAGAGACTGCAGCTGGCCATGGAGATGGTGGGCTTCCTGCCTGCCACTCGAAAACAGTGAGTAGGCCAAGATGACCTGTCACACATTAGACTCTGTCCAAAAGGTTAGGGCTTCCCTCTCGGTTGTTATTACCTAATCTTTTAACATTGTGGAACCATTCCGATTCCTGTAGGATCTTCTCATTGCTGTCGGCCATTCTCCACCTGGGGAACATCCGCTATAAGAAAAAAACCTACAGAGATGATTCCATAGACATCTGCAACCCTGAAGTCCTGCCCATTGTATCTGAGCTGTTGGAGGTGAGATGATTGAACTTTTGGGTCTTTTTTGGGGGGGAACTCTGTCTGCTTTATCTCATTATACCTGTGCTGACCCCAGCATGGGCCTGTTGATAGTTCTGCCAATGCATACAAAAATTGTTCCCCTAATTCATAGTGAATGGATTTCCAAATAACACACCGCTCAACTGACGTTTCAGAATTTAGCCAATGAGTGGTAAAAGAAAACAAATTATTCTGGGAGGAATTTTGGTTTGCTTGGAGCATATACAGTAATCACATCATTTCTTATTCTGTCACCAGATGGAAACATTCTGTCAGTATTGGACTTGTTTCTTTTCTTTCATGCTCAGACAGTGTGTGAATAATTGTGTTCCGGCAAGTAGCTGTTAGATTTCAACCTTATATGGGCAGAATGCTGTCGCTGTGAAGCACGTTGGGACACAGAACGCTGTGTTTACACTTGACACACTTCATTTATATATATATATATATAGATTGTTTTTCTTGACTTGAAATACCTTTATAAAAAGGAAAGACAAGTCTGTTGCCAGAGATAATTAACTCATAAGTGCAAATGGGGGCTACAGTTGGCACACTCAAGTGTTGCCGTGTCAAAGTCACGCCGAGTGGCTGTGCAAATTGACCATAGACGCCTAGAAGACAGCGTATTCAGTAACTTCTTCATGAATTAATTTTGAAGATTCTCTTTGACCTTCCTGAAAATGCCTGATTGAAAATGTTTACTTTATGGCTGGCATAATTTCCTCAAGAATCAAGTGTTACCAAAGACACCACTGAAAATGTCTAACACAAGCGAGTCAAAATGTATGGAAGCCCATAAGGGACTTAAATGTACACTTAAAAATGCAAATTCAATTCAACAATAGCATAATCACTTTCCATATTCATGTTTGTGTTATTTGAGACAAATTGTTTAAATTAATCCAATATGAAAATTCAAATTCTTCAATTGGCATTCTGTGTCAATATTAATATTCAAATGCATAAGCTGTTTGACATTACATTTTCAAATATTGAATCCACCATACTTGATTATAATAAAAAATTCTAATTTTCCATTTGTGCAAGCATTATTTATGTCACAATTAAAGTTAAAATGCAGTTGTCAAACAATATGAAAATAAAATTACATTTGCCATTGCATTTTCAAATACTTCATATTCCGCACCATGCTGTTCTGTTGACAATATTCAAATGGGATACACAAATCAGCACTAGGAGTCTATTTGATTTGCATTTTAAGTCACCACACGCCCTATTTGGGACAGAAAATGAACATTCAGATGCAGTCAGTCAGTCAGTCCTCTCATCAAGGCGGGTCTTTATTTAGGACGTCACTAATTAAAACCAATTACTGTAGTATTTGTGACAGACATATGGCCATGTTGACACCGGATTAGCCATGCGTTTACATATTTGTTCAGAGTTCTGCGTCTTCTGCCTTCGACAGGTCAAGGAGGAGATGCTGTTTGAAGCGCTGACTACCAGGAGGACGGTGACCGTAGGAGAGAGGCTAATTGTTCCCTACAAACTGGCTGAGGTGAGAGTGCTAGTTCTAAAGCACACTACCATACCAACTGCTGAACAGCCCAATGTGGTTCAACTTGACTGGATAGGATCCTTGATAGTGGGCTCAGTGAATACTCTAAATGGCCCTTCTCCACGCAATAGAAGCAAACTCGCCTTTGATATGATCTGTCAATATTGAGTAAGGTAGTAACAATGATACTGTAATCCCCTCAAAATGTTTGATGGTATGGATGGACAGACTGGGTTTTGTTAAGATTTGGGGGTTCAGGCAGAGAGGCTAAGGGTCTGGCCAGCAGCTGGAGGGAGAGCAGGGCTGCTTGGCTGTAGGCAGGGGTCGGATACTTGCAGGATGAGATAGAGGCCTAAGCAGATGTTATCAGGCCTGTTTAAGGATTCTGCTTAACTCAGGCCAGCGGAACTCACAGCTTTCACCCCCCACCACCACCAAACATACATACACACACATACATACACACACACACACACACACACACACTGAAGAAAAACAAGCTATTTCAAAAAAGGAGGTAGGGTGCGTGTGTGTGTTCATGTGTGTATGCTTGCGTTTGTACACATTATAATACTGTATAATATATTGTCCGTTTTCTGAGCTATAAAATTCAAGGATGACTGGGTATTCACAAAGTTGGTCTTTGATTGCCTCAGACGTCTGCTTTTCTAACCTACCAAGCTTGCTCAACATCTATCTACCTAAACAGGTTTGGTTGGAATGGCCTTTCAATGATAGACAATAACAAGTTTAAATTTCTAGCCTGCCTAATATTTCACCTTCGCCATGTAAACAGTCAAGCATGCTTGTGTATGAGGGAACAGGACTCCCCTTTGTCAAATGTACATATGTTACATGAATAATTTATAAATGTAATGTAACAAGTAAAGATACCAATAATGGTCGAAAAAAAGAATAGCTAGTATATGATATCACACACTAAACATATACACATAAACATAGATAATGAGAGAGAGAGGGAAAGAACTCACAACATTATCAAATTTCATAAAACAAATTGTTATGACTTGTTTGTTATGTAATGTTTTGCACTCTTCCCTACAAATTGGTAAGTTCTGCCTATTCTCTCCTAGGTCTCAGCATAATGCATACTCACGCACAGAGACAAACGCTCACGTACACAAACGTTCCCCAGTCTGTTTACAGGAACCATAGAGGGGGGAAGCATTCCAACCACATACAGAGTTTTCATTGGGACCCCCTCTCTGAAAACAAACACACGCCTCTGTCAGCAAATGAGACATTGCTGAAACCGAGGGAATAGAATTCGAACCCACCTATCTATTACCTCTACTCCAATTCCATTTGAATTTCCTCTCAAATCCACCACCATTGATGTTGTCTCTCACACAGAGTAGAATCGTTTTTATTTTGTGCAGAACATAAATATGTATACACTCTAGGCTTTGAAATTCCCGAATTCATTGACTGTTTCTCTGCAAATATTTAACCATGTTAGATTAAGAAGGATGCTGACCTGTGAAAAGAAAATGATGTATTGTTAAACATGTTTCTGTTTTCAATATTGTTTCAAGTATTATTTGGATTAGTTTGGTAGTACAATCGGTGGTCCTTTTGTGAACAGTCAA
>JAVQJS010001386.1:0-34965 GCA_036024795.1 Galaxias rostratus | reverse complement strand
CTGACTAATTCAGTGTTATCATTCAGCTCAATTATTATGTTTTCTTTTTCTTTCTTCACACATGAGGGACCTGGGAGGACGGGGGTATCATGCAGGGGCACCTAAGGGGAAGTAATGCTCCCGAGGGGACAAAACAAGAAAGGCCGTGGTGCTCATTCCGCTGTCAACTTGATAAATATAATGTGTCACCAATTAAAAACTCATTGCCATTCTCTAATTCAGCCAAGGCCTTGTTAACCGCCGCATTGGTGGGGGGGCAGCAGGAGGAGCCTGGCCCCTGCCTCCAGCACCCACCATAATAGAGGCCCCCTTTTTCCCATCCTATCAAACCACCGCCCTTCCCTTTGGGATGTAAATAAGACATTCATTCAGTAGCACTTTTCCGATAGGAAAAAAAAATGACCATCAACTTCTTTGATTTAATCTTTTTTGGGGGGGAAACAAAGAATTGTATAGTTTCAGATGTATAATAAAAAAAACTTTTTCGTTCCTTTCTATTGAGCTATTCTCATGGTAATGCTGTTGACTCAACTTTGTGCAACGTGGGCATACAATGCATATGAACCCTAGCAGGAGTCCATTACAGAAATGTCATTTAGCAAGCTGTTTCTGTGAGAAAGTCAAACGTTTAAGAGGGTTTTTTGTGCAAGCTGAGAACATGGGCTGCGGAGGAACAGCAGGAGTCCTTTAGGAGTTTCACTGAAACTAAAGGTCTCTCAGGTCTGAGATGTTTGCCAACAGAAGTCAGACGTTTTAAAACACAAAGAGGCAGGTTATTCTCAAAGAAACTCCCTGTCATACATGACTGTTATGGTATTTAGCAAACCCCTCTCTTCCACCAGACACCAGTCTGCCTAGTGTTTATAAGTAGTGGGCTGGTCAATTCCCTTCAAATTGTTTGGTTGTTCTAATTATAATTTGTGAGAATAATTTAGCTTTAGTCAATCAAATGGCAAAGTGTTGTTTTTGAAACTGAAACTATATTTATTTGGGTGGCGGTGGCACTGGTGGCGATGATGGTGCTGGAGGCGGAGAAGAGTATAGGTGGGCGGGGGGTTCTGTATCTGCTCCATACTGCCTCTTCAGTCAGGTTTATAGCTTTCTCACACACACAAACACACACACACATACACATCGCGTCAAGGTCTCATATTTGGAATCATTACCGCACCAAGCAGAAGAATTTCTAAGAACCCTTACCCTCCACTTACCAGGCCTTATTTCTCAATGTCCCTCTTCAGCCTCATTTAGACAGTAGTCCCGGAATGCGAAATATTCCACCCAGAGCTAAATGAGTCTTCAGTGGCACATTAAAAGCACAGAGCTGGATCCAGACCAAAGTGCGGAGATGAATGAGGGAGCACTCCATCCCTCCGCCTCCACCCCCCTCCTGCCCCCCTATCTGTTCATAGCTTCCTCATTACCCTTGTCACACGGGACCAGGGCCGACTTGGCACAACCCTGTGGACTTAATTGAATTAGACATACCCGCTGATTTAGGCATTGTGCGGCGGCATTAGAATCTCCTTGCTGTTTCCCTGAGAGGGACAGAACTGCCGAGACATTGGCAACACTTTTCGGAAGATCAAAGGATTATCAGGAAAAGAAGGAACAGTAGAAATGGGCAGACTTGAATTGAGGAGGAGAGTTGCCCTTTGCCCTATGTTTGCAGAGTACCTTGTGAGGGCAATGGAATTGTGAATGCTTATATCTTAGGTGTGTGTGTGTGTGTATGTGTGTGTGTGTGTGTGTGTGTGTGTGTGTGTGTGTGTGTGTGTGTGTGAGAGTGACTTTGAGTAAGTGAGCATGCTTCCCTACGTGCCGATAAACATTAGGAGAAGATATGACCCATAGATTAGTTCCAGCTCAATGGCCTGGTTCTCAGATAAGCTATGGAATGTCCCGACCTAAACATGAGTGCTGTGTCAGGCAGGGATTTGAGATGGAGAAACAATGTTTAACCAACTTATAGCAATGTTAAGATTCAGGTTTATCACTGGGATTCGGTTCCATGCCACGGAACTGTGAGTGTGTGTGTGTCTCCAATTCGGTGTAAAAAAGAGTGCCGAGTGAAAACACTGAAATCCTCCCTCACAACGAAGGATATCAGCAGCAGCACCGGCTTAACCCTCTGACTCCTGGCTTTTTGCCATTCATGGCCAACGCTTCTAACGCTAACTTAAAAGTCAATAGCCAAGACGCACTTTGGGATTAGAGAATTTCTGTCTTTATAATGGAGAGCATTGAGAGAGAGAAAACTCTCTAATGTGTTTGCCCTCTCCATTTATGGGGGTGTGGGGGAGGGGAAGGGGATGTGTGGGGTTTTAAAGAGGGGCACTAACAGGGTCTGCCTGGATGCTGTCAATACACAACGGCGTCTCCCCAACCCTTGGGGTCACGGGCAGATTGACACCCTAACCCACAACCCTGATCCTCCTGCATCCTCTATAGAGGGACACTCGGCTGGCAGTAATACGCCAGCACATTATTCATTTGGAGAGCAGCCATGCTGAAAAGATAAGCTCTGAATAATTGGTAACCAGGGAATCTTATTTAGTCTTTAACTTCGGTTTTCTTTCCACTTGTCTCTTTTCCTCTCATTCTATTCTCTTTGGCCTGGTGGACCTCATTGTTACATAAAGGCCGCCAGATGGGCAGTGACAGTATGTGACCATTTCTGCAATGTTTGGTGCTTTAAGGAGTTAAAGGAGACTGGTGGTTGGGCCCTGTCCATCAAGGCATAAAGGTGTAAATGTGGTGCCTACCACAGCCACCAGCGGACAACGAAGAACTCCGTGTCGACCCCTGCCATCCAGACATAAAGAAAGCACAATGTGTTTTCCTCTCTTGCTCACCGTACTAAAATCTCAGTAAAATTAATGCATGTGTTGCCATTTCCACTTAAAAGGTAAAATATCAGAGGTTAATAATATCGGTAATGCCATCGGTAATGACAAAATTACTTTATTGAAATGATGATAACAATAAAATATAAAAGGTTCAAGCAAAAGAAAACATGCCACATGTTTTCATATGAGGCAAAAGGTCATCATGAGGATACCAACAAAAACAACACATACGGCACACTGTTGATTTTCTGTGCAATGAGCACTTATTGCATAACGAACTAGTCAAACCTCTTTGTGAATGCAACCGTGGAAACAATCGCCACAATTAGCTTCCGTGTTTTTGCAGGTGAAATCCCTCATCCATTTGTCAAATTAGCATTCCATTCTATCTTGCATCTAAGATACTGTAAAGGGGGTAGCATTAGCAAGACCAGCAACAGTGAGCTAACCATTGGCTGGCTGCCAGGCCACTGGAGACAACAGGTCCAAGGTCATCATGGGCGTCGGCCAATGGAAGCCCATGCTGTGCTCTGCCTGTCTGATGTTTGTCATAACATAATGGTTTTACTGTATGAGCATGAAGACAAGAATAGCCCAACTGCAGCTGCCTGGGGAAAACAGGGCCGCACACTCATCTCTCATTACCATCAACTCTATTCACTCTTTTTCTCTCCCATTCACAAGGACTGACGTCAATTTACTATGAGTGCCGTCAAGTTTGGTAACTTACAGCTCGAATAACTTCTTTCTATTATTATGAACTATCGGTTGCCCAATCAATTAAAAACTAATAATAATGTCAGTTGTCGAATACTTAATATGGGGTTGAATACTTAATATGCAGTAAGTGAACTATATAAAAATATCGCACAAAAGGTCAGGAGCCAGTGAAGTAGTACATTTCATATTTCAGAAACATGTGGTGTTAAGTGTGGGCAATTGCTCAGGGGAGCAGGTGCTAAGGAGACACAGATGCATGCACGCATTCTTCTGTTCTTGAACGCTGCAATCTGCGCCACACTCATGTCAGGGTGTCCGACATGACTAGTGAATCAAACTATAAAAAGGACTAGTGCAGAACGACTAGGTAACCCCCCCCCCCCCCATCACCCCACCCCAGTCCCTGCCTCTCTCTTCCACTGCTGTCTGCTCCTCACCTGATACGAGCCGCAGAGGGGAGACATATGCCTCTCAAACGCTCATCCTATACAGGCCAATAATATTCTCTCACAAAATAACGTACCACAATATTTCCTGCTAAACAACGAGCAGCGATACATCTTTTCATTTTGCCTGCTTTAATAAAAAAGTTAAATTAGTTTGTGTGTACCACCACTTTGAATTGTTGGTTTAGCCTTGGATTGATAAGGGTGAGGATGGGCAATCATTAGGTCACTCAAACAAGTTGACGAGACCGATCAGGCAAAAAACAATCTGTCTTGAGGCAGAGATAATGAAAAAGGCAAAGAGTGTGTTTGTTATGTGTGAGAAAGTGCTCTCCACAAAAACCTAAAGGGGTCTTTTATCTCTGTGCCATCGAAAGTTAAGTCAACAAATAAATGTTTATATCATACAGGGCTTGGACGTGGAGTGGCCTGGTGACAGTTTGTAATTCTATTCATTTTAACAAAAGAGAAACAAATAAAAAGTGATTAAAATGACACATGAACTGGCAAACAAACTGTTTAGTTTGTGTCTGCAGTGTGAAGGGGGCTTTTGGTCTGTAGGCACGGGGGCAGCCCAAATTTACATCTGATTGGAGTTTAATGGCCCATGTCGCTTCACTGCCGGGTCACCACAACAACCAAGATTTTCAACAGGCTAAAACATTATTTTTTGTTCATTTGAAATGTGTCATGAGAGCCAAATGGGGCTAAGGTTTCTATGTATCAATTTGTTTCTGTTGCAGGGCCCGCAATGGCCGCGCAATGAATATATGGGCCATTGAATCTTGGCTCACAATGGCCACAGCTGACGTGGTTGCCACAGAGAAACGCCCACACAATGGCTCGGAATGATGACATATGGTCCAATCCTGCTCAGTCTGTGGACTCCCAATAGGCTGACTGCATTGACAAACAAAACCCCAGAGTTAACCATTTATCCGTGCCCACTCATTTCATGGTAAAATAAACTTTTTTATAAAGTATCCACTTTCAATGCACAAGAAGTAAACTGGTTCTGAAAAAGCCACCATGTAAAGTGGGGGTGTTTCATTACAAAGTGATTAACAAAGGCGTCTTTACCACCTGCTTCCACATTAATACGCACATTAATGAGCCTCTACTTCTGCTCAGAAAGGCTGGACAAGACGCCATATAAAATAAAACGAACGAAAAAAAATTCTACACTAATTTGATGGTTAAAACATGAATTTCAAAATGTGTACATTTTCCACAAGTTCTTAAGAGAACAAAAATTTGAGGTGTAATGGTACTTTGATGGTTGAAGAAACTGTACAGCTAGATTTTCAGCACACTTTCCTGCTATTCATGTAAAAATTCTGGCTTTTTTCCCAGATGACAACATGCTTTAGGACATTCTGCTGCACTTTTGCTAGATTTTCAAATTCGGAAATTATCCTCACTGAAAGAGTTACCACAAATAAACGTCAAATTACATCAAATTTTGCTGCCCAAAAATAACCGGACACACTGATAATGTTGTTTACGGTAAGATTTTGTGCAAAATAACTAAATCTGTCTGACACAGCAAAGGAAAGAATATGAAGGAAGTATCAAATGTGTGAAAATTATTACAGCGTATCATACTGACAAGTGTCCTACTGAGAGGACTGCTACTAGCCAGCAGGAAACAAATCAAGAATATATTAAATCACTGGAACGTTTTATTATAAGTGGGCTGTAACGTCTAAAGGAATGGAAAGAGAAAGGCGGTGCACCTTCAGACAAAGTGCTACTTTTGGAAGTAGTAAAAATTGATATTCTAACAACTTATGCGTATTTTGAGACAGTAGGAATGGGATGTTGGAACTCTAGGGCAAAATAATGTTAACCTTAACAGTGACAGCCAGTGGGTTAAACACAAACATTTGACTTGGATTATACATGTCACCATTATATAGTGACAATAACCCCCTGTGTAGTGCAAACGTTTCAATACAAAATCATTCCAATTCTGGATGATGCAACTAACATGGGTTATATAGAGTAAAGTTAAATCATTTAAAAGAGAGCTTCGATGGGTCAGATTGTTATTTACAGAAAAAAGCCATGGGTATAAAAAGGCAGCAGCTAACTAAATCCATTTGGAGAGACTAGCTGTTCAGTGAGGAAAAAACATTTGCATTGTCTTCGGGAATTACACATAAATATTTTAAATAAGTTCTGGTGTCATCAGAGTAGTAAAGGAGGTGTTGTGAACAGAATATGGGAGATTGCCTGGTCATCCACAGGGATAGCCGAGAATATTCACAGTGACCACTGTCATACTATAAAGAAGAAGCTAAAACATGTGATCGTTGAATCATTTGATAATTCCTTTGTTTATTAGCTTTTGCTTGTTTAATAAAACATTGTTGTAATATATAGCATTCTTTTTATTTCACAAAGAATACTCTAGTGTTAATACAGAGTTCAGTCAAATAAGCTAATGTTTGCCTTTTACTGAATGTGTCGTGATAACTACTTGAATGCTTGAAAATCCACACCATTTAATCGTTTTTCCTACGCAGATGTGCCCTCGGAAGAGAAAACAAACCTAAATGTCATCACATGGCATTGAAGATGACAGCCAACTCCGATGAAGGAGATGCCCCTTTTCCTTCTCAGGAGGTGACAAGGGTTTCAAGATATGACCTGTCTATTCCAGCAGATTCACCCCTCTCATTTGCCCGCCTGTCCACTGCATGGGTGCCTCCATTGAGTGTTGTCAAAGACCAGGACCTCTAGACCTGGGAAGACCATTATTCTGGGGGGTCAGGGACCCTCAGGTGACCTGGTAAAACCTTTGGAAACACTCCTGCAACAAGCAAGCTCGGTCCCGAACATAAACTGATTTCCCTTTAGACTGACTACTGATTTTTTTCTTTCTGGGGTATAGATTTAGGCTTTCATTCATTAAATAAAACTAACTGTGAAAACTGATTTATTTGTCATATCTTGTCAAAAACTATTTTCTCATAGATATTGTAGTGCACTTTTGTTTGCAAATTCACCTTCACATCCAGCCCCCCCCCACACACACACACACACACAGAAGCACATACCAAAATAGGCTTTTCCACCCTTTTTAAAAAAAAAAAATCTCAGAGTAGGAAGTGTCAACATTCCACAGTGACGGACCTACACTACAAAGTCATAGAAAACAATAACCCTCTCCTAACTTGGAATCATCTGAGACATTAAAGGAAGAGACGGGATCAGAGAACTGCTTTTCCGGATAGACTGTTGTGTCTAGGACCGGGAAACCTTGACCACAGACGCAGAGTAATGGCAAAAGGCCATATGAGAAATAACGGGCTTCTCAGTGGTATAAACACGATGCTTACTCATCGACTGTACAGTTAATTCTAAGTCTGTGAAGATTTGGAGTGTGCCATTGCAAAAAAACAAAGAAAAACAAAAAAAAACGCAATCTGTATATCAGGTGAAACTTTAGTCCATTTTCTGCCCTTTTGTGCATTGCTATTTGCCTTGAGCTGGATTCTCAGGAATGGATCTATCATCCAAATAATATGGCTTAATGAGTCACAGGACTTAATATGCTGACAAGGTACCGTTGCTCAACATTATAATCAGAAGTAATTTTTACAATAGTGCTGGTCGACTTACCGTGACATCTGTAATAACCTATGTTATCAAGTTGCTAAAGGTGTCATTAAAAATATGTGCTATCCACCAAAATATGCAGGCCAAATTTTTTTTTACGTGTGTATGCATAAAGGCGTTTGGTGGTGTTACTTCTGTATATAGCAGGTTAAGGGAAAAGTTTTTTCACCCAACACTACTGTTTTGTGCACAGGGCACAAACATACAACAAATAGCATACCATGATCTAATAAACATAAAAGTCTATTAAATCTATTCAGTTTAGATAAGCATGTAGAAAAAGTCCCAACCGCCATTAAACACAGATATTGTTTAGGGTGTAAGGGATTGTCTTACCCTGTCTAGGTATGTGGGAAGCACAGGATCAAATGAGGATGAGACGAGGCAACACCTTCTGAATGATTGACAGACTCACAAAAGGCACTGGACCAGAGTGATTTGTCAATGGGTAAAGATCAACACAAAGAGCTTTTGATTAGGGAAAGAGACAGGTCTGGGGACAATGAGGGTGGCTGTGAGATAGGTGAAGTGATCAATACTAGAGTTTTGCTTGAGGGAACCATCTCACTAAATGTTTATACAGTCAAACACAGAGTAAAGAGTACCTATTGAACATAAGGCCACCGCTGTCAATCAGTGCATGGCTAGCGCAGCAGGGGGCTTCAGACCCTGTGCACGATTGAGTAAGCGCATATGCAATGGCTCACACACTGTCCCCGTTTGCGTCCCTGTGGGTGTGTGTCTGTTTATTGATGTGTAAAGCAGTCAGTCAGGAAGTGATGACATGTATATTCAGAATCACACTCAGGGACACTTGCCTGCCGCACCATAAAGTACAACCGCCCCGAATTGTAACTACCATCACATGAGAAGCAGGATGTAGTTCTAGATGAGGGATGTGTTGCCGATCATTTGACTTTGTGAATGAGAAAGACAATTTGATGAAATGTGTTTTTCTTTTACCTAACCAGTTGACAAAAAAGATTTTCATCTCAAAATGTGATGGGTAGTTATTTTATGAGAAGTAAAAGTTGGTCGATTGTGAATTTGTTCAAGATAAATGGATTGAATAGGAATAACAAAATGCAGACGAATGACTTACTTCAGTGTGTGCGTGTTTGTTAGTCACAGCTGACCTTATTAGCCTGCAAGTATTTATCATGATATCCTGACACATAAGCTCTTCAGTGTAGGGCTGAGCTAGAGGCAAGAGGTTATGCTGAATGGGTCATCCATCTCCAGCTAATCACTAGTTGACAGAGCTAAATTATCTGAAGGATAGTAGATGGAGGATCACTGTTTACTGACTGCCTGTCCAGAGCTAGATTACATCTCTACTCTCTGATTTGAGAAACACTCTCGAAACGCAATGAAGCCTTTATTTCTAGAAACAGGAGAAGAACTTTGGAGAAATTCTTCAGAATATATTTCCTGATAATATGTGTCATTCCTCTGTAATTTGTCAGAACCTTTGGATTTCGGACCGGGGGGGGGAAGGGGAGGGGGTTGATGTGTTTTGTGTATACAACAGCTTAAACTCCCTTTTCGATCGAGTACGTTTTTGTTAGATAAAAAGTTCAGAGGAATGGTATTTAACTTCCCATGGCATGCAAAGAGGAGAAAATAGAAAATGTATAAAGAAGACAAAGGCTTATAACTGCACCCCATGCAGTTCACGCATTTACACACACACACACACACACACACACACACACACACACACACACACACACACACACACACACACACACACACACACAAACACACACACACACCCGCTCCAACTTTACCTTGCAAAGACATGTACAGGCAAAAGTTGTATTTTGAAACACAATCTAACAAATAAACAAAAAAAGTTCTCATTGTCTTCATAAGTGGAGGGAAATATGGAAAGGCTGGAAATATCTAGATTAATTACCTACAGAGCCCCTGCTTTGCTAATTAATACAAAAAAAAGAGAAATTCTCGGTGCAGTAGAACTGTGTACGTAAGAATCAGAGAAAAGGGCCTTTGAATCTGGAGGAACAGACACCAGGAAATTATGTTAATTGACCTCTTTAGGGACAAACTATAAATGCAAATTGATAAAAAATATCGCAAGAGAATACCACACCAAGATTTTGTCTAAATGTACCTGAACTTCATCATACCATAAAGTAGTTCAACACTGACAATTGGCAAAGCAAATGTGGCTTGTCATTACCTCCAATAAATACAAGTTTAGGTCAACCTCATGTCTTAGGTTTATCACTGATTCAAGGAACCACATAATTCTGAAACTTTGTACAAGTATTTAATGCTCAAGTTAACTAGCTATGTTTTTTTACCTTTGCTGAGTCATGTTGCGATCCCATCACCTGCATATACAAGGGAGGAACATATCAATCTGATTATGACTTGTGTATCTACCAACTAGAATGTTCAGATAAATTTGAGACTTAAAATAAATCACTCAGTTGTACAGTTATGACAGGTCTGAACATGTGGTAAGGCTGTGGGTAATCCAAACAAGCTTTTGCCTGCACACACACAGACCTACTTAAATATACAAACACCCGCACAAACAAACACTTTACCTCATTACACCAAGAAAAGCTAACCAGTGAAGATACTCTATTATTTTCCCACAACAGATAGTGGTGTTCACTGGGTTAAACTTACTTTCCCTTGCAGGTAAGACTGTATTCAACCACAAAAGCTACTTTTGACAAAGACAGATTGCTAGATACTTTTAATGTATGATTCTTAGATCTATTCAAAATAGAATTTTGCATTTAACGTCAATCATTGCATCATCAGTAGGTCAATTAAGCTTTTGTGCTTTTGTGTGTGGAATGAGGTGTCATGAAATTAGAACTGTGAGATCCTGTGTTTGGGCTGTTACTTTATCAGCTCTCAACATTGGTACTATTCGCCAAGCATTTACCTTTGAGGGACGCCGCAAACGCTTAACCTAACCAAAAATAGAACAACAGCTGCTCAGTTTGCAGTAGGAAGAAGACGATCCCCTTGGCAGATAAATAGATCATTATAAAATGTTCAAATTGAACCGTGAACCTCCTTCAAGGCCACATAGGAGTCTGGGCAGGGGGTATAAATACTTGGCAGGGTCTCTAACCCTGTCAGGAGCACCCTTTACTTTCTCCAATGGAATCTGCACCAGTTGCAAAGGCTTAAAGCCATGGGCCTCATGTCTGGAAATCAGAGAAGCTGCTGAAAGGCCAAACCTGGCCTCAGAAATATGTCCTGCAGACAAGTGCGACAAGGATCAGCAGAGTCCCTGTGGCGTCCAGCTCTTGTGATACCCAATGAGGCTTGCCGTGTCCCATGTCTGCACAGCCTCACCTCTTCTAGCTTCACACACCGCTGCTCCATTTCCAGGGATAAGTGGTTCCTAGTTTAAATAAAATGAGAATGGGTTATTGCAGGGATGCAGCACAGCCTTATATGCCCCATGTGAAATGTGCTTTTCAAAATAATTTATAGTGCATTCTAATTCTAATCATTTACAGAAGGTATTCACAGCGCTTCGTCCTTTTTGTTGGGTTACGGCCTTATTACAAAATGTATTAAATTATCTTTTGTCTCAAAAGTCTACACATAATAGGCCATAATGACATAGTGAAAAAAGCTTTTTTAAATTGTGGCAAATTTCATAAAAATAAAAATTTATCTCAGGTGCCTCCTGTTTCCGCAGTTGATCCTTGAGATGTTTGGACAGCTTAATTGGAGTCCACCTGGTAAATTCAGTTGATTGGACATTTTTATTTGGAAAGACACATACCTGTCTATATAAGGTCCCACAATCAGTGTATGTCAGAGCACAAACAAAGCATGAAGTCAAAGGAATTGTCTGAATACCTCAAAGGCTAGATCGTCTCAAGGCTAAATGTGGTGAAGGGTACAGAAAAATGTGTGATGCTTTGAAGGTCCCAATGAGCAGAGTCATCCATAAATGGAGGAAGTTTGGAACCACCAGGACTCTTCCTAGAGCCGTCTAAACTGAGCGACGGGGAGAGAAGGGCTTTAGTCAAGAAGGTGACTTATAACCCAATGGTCACTCTTTCAGAGCTCCAGCATTCCTCTGTGGAGGGAGGAGAACCTTCCAGATGGACAACCATCTCTGCAGCAATCCACCAATCAGGCCTGTAGGGTAGAATGGCCAGACGTAAGCCACTCCTGAGTAAAAGGCACATGGCAGCCAGTCTGGAGTTGGCTAAAATGCACCTGAAGGACTCTTAAACCATGAGAAACTCAATTCTCTGGTCTGATGATGTTTTCACATTATATGTAATTATGGTGTCTTGTGTGTAGAATTGCCAGGGAACAATTTAATGTAATGCTTTTTGGAATAAGGCTGTGACACCACAAAACTTGGAAAAAGTGAAGCGCTGTGAATACTTTCCGTATGCACAGTACAAATATGTTCCATCGCTAATTTGTCTTGTTCCAAACGGGTTGCTTTTAACTATCTCGGTCTACTTGTGCCAGGTCCAAATCCTCCTCATTCATGTTCTACTTGTCCTACTACTTCCGTATGTTTAAGGACTGATTTTGCTTGCGGTAAAGCTGACTCATCTCTCTAGTTTTTCAACTTTAGTCCTTGGTACATCACACATTGTCATTGGTCGAAATGAGCCCAGTGTAGTCACCATAGTTTTAGCTTTCCTGGCAACCCTGACTTTCTATGTTCTCTTGGCCTCGGTTCAATTCTTACCTTAATTCCTCAACTTTCTTTTTAATTGTAAGGGTAAAATTGTAACATTTTCCGAGACTGTTGACAGGCTTTTCAATCACGGTTGGAATTGAATCCTCATCTGTAAAGAACATTTTGTTGCACAATTTTCCCTTAACAACTGATATGCTTCTGGATTTGCTCGGTTTTACCCAATTTTAGCCCATTTAAGGTTTTTCTCATTAATTTTACTCAACAGCCTTTTAGTTTATCGATCGAGCAATTGTTGTTCTTATTGTCAAATCATCCATATATGCTGGATGGGAGGGAAACGTAATCTTGCCCATAATATTTGCATGTCAACGACCCATTTTGATTTTCGGATTATTACTTCCATGGACATAGAAACTGCCAAGGGTTTCGCTAACGTTTTGCCAAATGAATTTAGTGGCAATCATGCTAGTGTGCTCCAGAGACCTGAAGACACCTTAAATGCCTGCTTCCAGTACCGAAGTATTCATGCTTTTCTCATCTGTGTTTTTTTTTAGGTGGGACTCCAGTTCCTGTTTGGTTGTTTTAAGCAATCTTTTTTTACTTTTTTGAACAGGTACTTGTTCTTTCTTCTTTCGGTTTCCTCATAGGTTCTCAGTTCTCCTCAATGTTGACAATTGTTTCTTTAAGCCGTCCTGCTAGTCTTTAATGCCTTCCTTTCTGATTCACACACATTTTTCCATTGCTTTTTAAGTAGCCTTCTTTCTTTTACTAGCTTGTCAATCTCTTGTTGCCGCCTTGATTCTTTTCTTGGCTCCACCTGTTTTTCATATGTCTCCTGTACCTCGAAGCTCTCCTTTCCACAATCATATATGATATCCCCTATTTTATCCAGTTTCCTTTCCATTGTGCCCCTGAGCTGCTCAAGTATCTTTTTAAAATCTAACTCCCTATCCCCTTGTCTTTTGGTGCTTGTCTGTGCCGCCTCAGTGCCGGAGTTGTTGATGGCCTGCAGACATTAGTTTGTGTCCAGTTGCAAGTCTTCATTTGACTTGCTTGACTTCTTAAAAACAACTGCTCAATGTGATGCTCCAGCTTCTTCCTACTTAGGCACCCTTTCTTACTTTATGTATTCTCAGGCTCCTTACAGTTGTTACCTTTTCCCTGCCATGAGAGCAGATCTGGTGACTTTAACCTATGATCGCATTGGTTTCTGAAGTGCTTCTCTTGGTCATAGTCGTTGCATTGGCTTAGTGTTATTAGTCATCTTCCGCCCCATCTCTTGTAGACTCCAGGGGTATTTTTACTTATGTTTTGTTTTAGTTTTTTTTGGGTGCACTCCAAAAACAGTGTTTAGTGCTGCATTGTTGCTAGCCCCATTGGGGTCTATTCCCCCCGGTCAGCTGTCTCGCTAATCTGTCATAAGGACTTTTCCTTTTTGTCAGTTGTTCTATTCACAACAGCCACCAAGAAAACCATCTGACTGGGACATTTCAATATACACAGGGTAGGATGTTATGATATCCATTATGCCATATTCCAAGATGAGCACTTCAAAAGACAATAATTTAGAATGGCTTGGGTTGAGAGCAGATATGTCATTGGAGTTTGAAAATTGACACCCTCCATTCCAGATGTTTAGTTAACACAGTTTATATAAGGCAGCTGTAGGTAGTTTCTTACAAGAGGTTGTTTTGGCTACCTCAGCAGTTTGCACGCTGTTATTATTTTTCCATAATTTAACCATCGTAAAGAGTAAATGTAGAATGCTCTTTGTCACTGCATATCGCTAGTATGACCAACAGCTATTCTGCAAGCTTGCATCTTT
Source organism: Galaxias rostratus (assembly GCA_036024795.1). Classification (NCBI taxonomy): domain Eukaryota; kingdom Metazoa; phylum Chordata; class Actinopteri; order Galaxiiformes; family Galaxiidae; genus Galaxias; species Galaxias rostratus. The sequence continues at coordinate 20,832 of JAVQJS010001386.1, read as the reverse complement.
TCCTGATTTAGTTACACACATCTTTGTGCCATAAAGCAAATCGTCAGTTTTGCGGGAGAACACAGCAGGTGGAAGACAACTTTTCCAATAAATTTTGGGATTGATCTGAACAAAGATTTGTTTTAGTTCTCTCATGGATACTACAATGTGCTGTTGAAAGGTATTGATAATACCTTAATACAAAAAAAAAATGATTTGTGCTTTCAGTATCATTTCCTTTTCATCATTTTTTTTAAAATATATTTGGTTAATGAGTAATTATAGTCTTGTAAAAATATAGAAATCTTATCATTAACTTTGATTATCATTATTTGATTTATTACATATAAGGAAATAGGACTAGAACAATAGAAATACCATAAGTGAAAAAAGTAACAGCATTATTAATCACATTTTGTTTGTTTATATTCATACAATTTAAAGATGCAGATTGTTTTTTTATCTAGATCAATTAATATGGGGAATTACTTAACACATTGCAAATGCAACAGGCTCTTGCCTTTATGAAATGTATTGAATTGATGGCCTAATTACATTGAATAATCTAATATATTATTCGACTACGCAATAGTGGCGATTCTATAGGAATTTGGAGGGAAGTGTTGGAAGTTGGGGGAAAATACACGCTCATTCTTCTATTGAGTCGCTAATGAGAATGATAATTGAACAGCTCCTTGCACAACCCTGACCCCGTCAATAACACCTTCTCTCAAGGGACACCATTGTGTTACTCCCCAAAGGAGACCTACCACTCAAGGAATTCTATTGATCCTCAGAAAAGCGAACAATTTCGCATAGGCCCCAGTTAACTTGATATATCTAGCAAGCAATGTCTCTTAAACATTTTCCTCCCATAAGGCTGTTGTTGTTGTTGTTTTATTCCTAAGGCTGTTGGACTTTCTATTGAATTGTCTTCTTTCAAACAAAATAACCCCTTTTAGAAAAAAAGTTCATTCCATGCAGCGTTTCCTGGTGCTAGCAGAAATGTGACGCTTGGTTGGTCGCAGGCTTCCTTCATGTTTACGCCAGCTCAGGCTCACTTGTTGGCGGCCGCGCGTGTCTCCTCACCTCAGGAGAATGGTTCCGCAGCCCAATGTACGACCCGCCTGCCAGCGGGGATTTACTGATTGGCGCTGTGCCCGGCCACAAGCGGACTAGTTCGCTAGGTTCTCACGACCTCAGCTTCATAAAGGCATCTACACAGACAGAGAGAACAACCGCAGTGCCCACACACCTCCAACAAGCATTTCAGAGTTTGGATGGAAACTTTCCGTTTCAGTCATTTTTGAGGGTGTCATCGCCAGGGCATCTAAATTACTCTAGGCCTGCCCTAAATGTTATACGTTAACAAAGCATGCAAAGGTACATCGTGACAGCGTCAATCAATCTAATCGGGTGAATTATATTGAAGTTCTCAGATGTATTTAGTAAATGGGGAAGCCTAACCTTCACTTATAAAATTAGGTGTCATAAGCTTTATATATATTTCAATTATGGAGTCAGTAAAAAGGTTTTCGAAGCCGTATTTTTTCTTACCCGATGGTCCCAATGGGTGTAACATGATCCAGAGTAATCCAAAGTTAAGGGCTCTACGAACTGCAAGTGGCTGACACGCGGCTATAGCGTCATGCCGCTCTCCTTACAATAACGCGCAGCAACAGGTCCGACTTCAGAGAGAAAGGGACAGACAGACTAGATGGATGTTAAAGCAAATCCTCATGTTCCATGTTCCCTCGTTTTCCAGTATGAAACTCCACTGGCTTCAAAACGACTGATGCACATTTGTGACATAATAGACAGTCCTGTTACTGCGGGTTTTGAGATGCTAGACCTATACATTTTCACTGATTAACACCACCGATATGCTTTTCAGACTAGATTAACACATATTATTTTATGTTTTTTTTTGGGTTGTTTAGTTTTTTTTTTACAAATCGTTAATTTTAACACATTTTAAACAGATTATTCTTTTTACTCGCTGCCACAGAACAAATAAGCCTATATGTGTTTGTCTGTGCGTGTGTGACTGTGTGCCTGACATGTCAAGCAAAAGTTGACTCAATTTGAAATGTTATAGATTATCAAATTCAGCACATTCAAATTAAAGAGCAGATAGACTAAATAATGCAATAATTAAAACAACTTAAGTCATGTCAAAAACTGATTTATTAGTCTGATCATTGTCCAACTTTTTTTGACTTAAAAAAAAACAACCAATGTAATGTATATAAAACACAGCTTTGGTTTAATGGACTACTTAGCAACGTATACAAAACTAAATATTTTTCATAAAACTGTACTTCTTTGAAAACTTTCAATAAATCTTTTATAAACAGTTTATTCATCTCACGCATCCACATTTCGGAATCAGACAATAAATTAACCCACGTTCCCTAAAACGGAAACATCATGAAAACAAGTCTCATGTAGCGTATTTTCCACAATAACTACCAGGGTCGCCAGACGGGATCACTGCTGTCCGAACCACTGACTCCAACCAGGCTAACGGCTTGGGACACACTTGCAAAAGATGTAATGCCATGAACTGGCGATGAAACTGGCGCAGGGCTTGTATGCAAACTGCTTGCATTAACGGCAAGAGGCACACCTGCGTTGGCGTACAGGGGAATGACTGGGGTCGTGGCGGTTGTAAAAGCAGGATTTGGGATTAAAAAGGCAAATTGTCCATCAGTTGCAGGCACCAGTTGAAACCCTCCGAAAACTTTGGGAGAAATGGCATCCCCAGAGCTCAATTTTGAACTCATTGACGCACTGTTGATCGGTAACGTTGAGGGAAGCTGGACATGCAGAGGCTGCGAGAGGTGTGCTTGCTGAGAGGGGGCTTGTTGAGGGTAGTTCATGGCAACCATTTGTCCCATGCAAGCAGACAGATGATTTAGGAGCCGTGACCTCACCTCGGTGTTCACCCCTTCGGACGTGGACAAGAAGCGAGTGACTTCGCTCATACATTCGTTAAATCCAGCCCTGTATTTGCTCAGAACCGTGTTGTCTGCTGACAGTGCTGCTAGAAAGGGAGAGAGAGAGATTCTTAAAATCAAGAGCGGTTTTAATAGGCTTAGTCATACGTGCTCAATTGTAATGGGGAGAAAATTGAACACAAACAGTAACGCAGACATGACTTACCAGTCATTTGCACTCGTTGTAAAGTCCGCAAGTGCTTCACTGTCATTTCCAATATGTCAGCTTTCTCCAGTTTAGAATGTCTTGAACTCTGCAGGAAACAACAGTACAGGTAAGCATTCGAAAGTAAATAGTAGACCTGTACTATGTGTAGATCTATACGTCTGCAGCCTAAGTCTACTTACATCTTTTTTAAGTGCATCCAGGATGAGTGTCTTGAGTTGTCCGAGGCTTTCGTTGATCCTTGCTCTGCGACGCTTCTCCATGATTGGCTTTGATGACTGCAACAATCAATACCACACAATTGTTTTCATATTTAAGACATTTTACATTTCGTACCTAGACATAGGGCCTGACAACTGCTGAATGTATGACTATACAATTAGGCCACAGTTACATTAGGCTTTGCTATATAAAACTGATTCCTGCCCCGGCTTTAGTAAAATAAAAAAAACATACCTTTCGATGCTCACTGGCATTTTTAGGTTTGTCTGGAGTGTGTGATCCATTAGCTGGGGCTCCAGCAATGGGAGAAGCAGTCTGTTTCTCTAAAGTATCTGCTGGCATTCTGAATTAGGCTGAAGCCAAAAGTCCTTCAAAACCAAAAAATATATCCTTAAGAAAAAGTTGGGAAAACCTCAAAAACGTTTTTAAAATGTAGTTCACAGCACTTCAATGTTTATATTAAATCTCAAAGATGCCTTATGATAATCACTGAGAAGTGTGCGGATTCCACGGATCAGTATGCCTCTTGTTATCACTGAACTGTCATCTAGAGTAGAAGAGTGTGCGTGTGGCAAAGTGCGCCAAGCAGGTCCAGTCTGCTCTAATGCCGACACACGCCAGCAGTACTTATAGATGGTTCGCATGCTCCCAGTTCGTGTGAAACCCTCTCTGCATTCTTTCCCACACTCGTCTCAACCAATGGCAGCACGGACTCACCCATTGGGCGCGGGGCAGACCGCTGATTGGACAACACCCCCGCGGGCTGTCAGTCACGCGCTGCTCAATCAGCCCTGGAGGGACAAACAACAAAGCGGCGAGTGCAGTCGGCCTGGCTGTGAAGTGATAAGGTGAATTCGGGTATGTGCGTGCTGTCTGTTTGCTTCCAACTTTTCTTTTCTTTTTACCTGTCAGGAATTTTTGCATTCGGTGTTCTTAATAATAATATAATTGAATCATAAATAAAGTGTATGCTACTTCCATTAGTTCTTTGAAAAATAGCTATGCATATCTAAATTTACAAACATCATGCATTTTACGTTATCAGTGTTATTTATGTTATCATTTTCCTGGAGCTTAATTATTCTTTAGTATGGGTTTCATTTGATAGTTTTTCCACAAAAAAGCCGGACTTTCTATATCATTTTTTTTACAGTTTCATTTTATTTTATTTCTGGTCAATTTAAAAAAAAAAAAAATCAATGTGTTAAAATCAAAATGCATTCATGTGAAAAGGCATTTTAGGACAAAAACATCTGTATGGCACGCGAGTAGGTTTGGTGCCGCGCACAGCCCAGCCAATTGGATGTCGCCTCCTTATGCAAATAGAACGAAGAGCGGTCTTATTGGCTGTGGAAACACCCAAACGTCAATCATTCTAACGCGGGCCGAGAAAGGCGGGTGAGCAAACGATGAGACATCTGTCCGCGTGCCAGTACACTCCAGTCTGCAAGGGGCACGTGCCAAAACGCACAGATTAGAATACTGACGAAAGTATATACCACGAACTTCTTTTTTACTAAGTAGGTTGTTATAACCTTTAATTGGAGTCGGCATTTAGACATACGGCTCAGAGTATTGAACAATATTTAGAATAACATTTATTTTTAAAAGACCGTGTCCTCTGCAATGGACCAGTGACCCGTCCAGGATACACCCTGCCTCTCGCCCAATGTCGGCTTGGATAGGTTCCAGCCCCCCGCGACACTGCATAGGATAAGCGGTATTGCTAATGGTTGGACGGAAGGAGACCGTGTCCTGGTGTGCAGGTCTATCCTTAGCCAATCATAAAGGTGTAGGTCTCGGTACCCTAAAAGTATGGTTAGAATCCTACAACCCTAAGCAAAAAAAAAAAAAAATGTTACCCAGAAAGTCGATAATGACAAAAATGGCTGGATAGACAATATATTCAGGGTGGTGCTGGTGTTGGTGGAGGGGGATGATATTATTATTTGTATTTTCATATTTTATAATATATAACATAATTATATTATATCATAAAAAGCTTCATTAAAAGCTGCAGTAAAGTGTGCATCGTTATTGATTTGACGTCATTCTACCATTCATATATTTAGCCGAACATAGGTGAGCGCCTTTCAAGGTAAAGAGCACCATCTACTGGTAACTCAAACGACTTGTCTGCAAAAAGGGTCAACCAACTTTGGTGGATAATGCTTCTAAGTAGGTCTACTATTTTAGATTCAAGTGCATTATATAAGCATATGACATGATAATTCAAAGACCTTATTAGAAAAGATTATTTGGTTGAGTCCCACTACGCAATTGTAGCCTGTCGGCCTGAGGAATTGTTTGCATAAAAACTTAAATTGAATTAGGGAAATAGATTGAGTCTGTCAAATAAACCGGCAATCCTTGTTCTTTGGCATGGTTCTTTGCAAATATTTTGTTTGGCAAACACAAAGATAAACTATGAACTTTAGGCTATGAACTTTGCAAGCAGCACGAATGAAATAAAAAGTCGGTCAAGTTAAATGTTTTTGAACCTTTTACAAGACGATAGAGGATTGGGATTATACATCACACAATTTGGGGCTTCAGATAGGTCTCAACTGTCCCAGTATATTCACAACTGTATTGGCACTGACAGCAAGGCCTGTCCTCACAATTCTTGCACCATTTAGTGCCTTGTGTCAGTCCCCGCAATCAAGCATTATTAATGTTGCCGAAATATTAATTTCTTTCCATCTTACCGATGGAGTGTTAAACACAGCTATATTCAAAATGCAATCCGTTGACAAGAAAGTGATGGTTGTCGGGCCAGAGACTGTTTTAGTGCACTGTGCATATTTATACAAAAGGACACCTAATATGCTTGGTGGGGTTTTCTCTTTTCTTTAGTTTGTTATATAGCTTTTAGTGCATGTACCTTGGTCTGAAAAGTTACAAAACCCAGTGTCCATGCCAAAGGGAGTCACTCTCTTTTGCAGAAAACACTGCTCTTGAAATGCCTGAAACGCCTTGATTGACGTCCAGCATTTTCTTCTGTACTACGTCTCAAAGTCACAAATTTGAATAATGTTTGGCACGCCCTCAACCAGACGCAGTCACAGCAGGGCCGGGTGGTTTCTGTCATGGGCTGGTTCCGATCTTCAAACCTCTTGAGCCAAGTCGGCACCACAGACAGCCATGGGGATGCCTGGAGCAGCATGGAATGAGATCATTATTTTTTGTTGTCATCTGTTTTTTTATTTCCCCTTGTTTTTTTTTCCTTTTCACTATTGGCTCCGCTGTTTTAATTTTTGTCCTTTGTGCTTTTTGGCACTTGCATTATTTCTATCTAGTCTACAGTTGGGTAATATTGTTGCTTGAAAGCGTGAAAGAATGACAGAACCACCCAATGACCCAGGAGATATTCCCCTCTGCAGACCGCCGTCCATCTCCAGGTAGCAACCATGGGCCACCATTAGGTCTCACATTCAACCATTGATGCAGTGGCTCTGAGGGGGCCACTCATTTGTACTAGTGGTGTTGAGGTGTGCGATAGTGTGGCTGACTACACGGTGGAGTTCCGGTCCTTGGTTGTGGAGAGCCGGTGGACAGAGGCGTTGGTGACTGCTTTCTAAGAGGATCTCAACGAGAAGATTGAGGATCAGGATCTGACGCTCCGTCTCGTCTACTAGACCTCTCTGTCCCTCCGCAAACAGATGACACTATCATCCCCGCTACCTGGGTTGTTGCCCCCACTCAGTGTGGCATTGTGGAAGAGGTTTGCTGTGCCATCCAGGGCATCCAGGTACCAGCAGGAGGTCCCACTTGTCGACTCTACACACCACCACAGATGCGCTCTAAAGTCCTTAGCTTGGTGCATCCGTCTACCTTCAGTCATCTGGGTCATGCCCGGACTCTAAAGCTGCTCCAGCAAAATCTTTGGGGGACAAACATGAAAAAGGATGTGAACATGCAACAAGGGTCCTTCATCACGATCGGCTGGCTTGCAATGTTCTCTATCTGTGCCCACGCAACCATGGTCTCACATCTGCTTGGACTTGTCAGCCGTTTGCCTGTTTCCCAGGGGAACAACAGTATCCTAGTCATTGTGGACCGCTTCTCCAAGACAGCACGTTTCCTGCCTCTTCCTAAACTCCCCTCAGCCCCTGAGAAGGTCATATTGGTTCTTACCAACGTATTCCACATCCATGGTCTTCCAGTTGACGTAGTTAGTAACACAATACCATAAAAACTCAGTCCTGGGCATATTACCTTTTTTATGCTAAGTTAGTTACTCTGTTCCCTTGTTTTGTGAGCAGGAAGAAGAAGTGGGGTCCCCTCAGCAGAAGCCTTTGTGAAACGCTGCCGCCATACATGGAAGGCAGCCAGGGCCATGTTGATTAGAATGCACAGGGGCTGCTAAATACAAGCTTACATCACCGCCAGCTAGGGCCTCTCCTACTGAGTAGGCCAAACGGTCTGGCTTTCTGCAAATGATCTACCTATTCGAAGGGCGGTCCCAAGCTTTTGCAGAGATACATTGGCCCTTACAAGATCACAAGACAGATCAAACCTGTGTTGGTCTGGTTCCAGCTCCCTAGGTCACTGTGTGTGCATCCTGTGTTCCACGTGTCACAGCTAAGGCCTCTGTAAAAAGTCCACTCTGACCTCCAGTTGCTCCATAACTGGCGCCCCAGATCACTGATGGAGGTCATGGGTACATGGTGAGGTCTATCCTGGGGACCTGTCTGGTTTGGGGGCACAGGCAGTATTGGGTGGACTGGGAGGATTATGGGCCTGAGGAGCGTGCTTGGGTGCCTAGGGCCCATGTCTTGGACAAGTCCCTTATTTCTTCTATTTTGTTTTCCAGCTCTGGTCGGCCTGCTGTGCTCGTCGGGGGCAGTGCATCGAGCCGGGTTCTGTCATGTTCTGGTTTTGCGTTCAAAACTCTTGAGCCAAGTCTGCCAATGCTGATTGTCATTTATTGTTGTCACCTGTTATCTATTACCACTTGTTTGCTACCCTTTTCACTATTGGCTGTTTTTTATTTTTGCCCTATTTAAACCACTGCTTCAGTTCATGCTTTTGTTCTCAAGGTTCAAGGTTTTTTATTGTCATATACATAACATTTACAGAGGCAAAAGTATGCAATAAAATTCTTGTGTCTCTTTGACACCTAATGCTAATGCAGACATTCTAATAGAATATAACAGGAGCCAGAGACCGTGCAATGTTTGATGTCTAAGACATTAAATATCTGGCGGCATCGGAGAGTCCGGTTCCTGTAGTGTGAATGGTGTTATGACACTCAGAATGGACATATTGTTATGGATCACTCACATATTATCAGATACAGCAGAGATTTGCATCCCACCACTTTTCTGATGGGGTTTCCATGTCAGCAATCAGTTCTGTTATGTGAATCACCACAACTACTTCAACTTTGCCCCCCGGGTCTCCTAGGTTTCCTCTGACTTGGGCCTCCTGGCCATCCCACACTCCAAACTAAAGCTCCGTGACTTAGCATCTGCTATTACAGCCCCTAAGTTATAGGACAGCCTTCCCTCTGCAGTCAGATATGCCCTTCTTGTCGATTCTTTCAAATCTCAGGTCAAACGTATTTTGACTCATTAGCCTGTAGTATGTGTATACGTGTCACAAAAGATTTGTGTTTGTTGTCATGTTTTACTGTATTTGAATGTATTGTACAACACCTTGGTCAACTCTGCATGTTTGAAACGTACTCTATGAATAAAATACATTTGATTTGATGTTTTTCAGGCATTTGTTTTTCACTATGCACTCCTGGCAAACCAAACAAACTTTAACTTGTATTAGCATATTAGATTGTCTAAAATTTAAGTTGTGTTGTTTAATTTATTTGAAGATTTAAGAAGGCAGCGCAAGAAGATTTGTGCAAAGGTAAAGAAAATGGCCTAATGACCAATTTGGCCAATCATTCCATGGCGACCCCAATCCTTTTCTAGAAGTATTTAAAAACCTGATTGAAAGGTGTCATACTAGCCAGTGATCAAAGTAAGCAATTTAGTTGTAGAATAATTACGTTTTTTGCAATTTGTGCTCAGCTTTACAACATTCTCTTTTCTGGACTTTTCACAATAGCTGTATTTCTCAATGGACCTCTTTGTTTTTCACAAAACATTATTACCTTAGCGGGTGCAATAAAATCAATGACAACTTTATAATTTAAGTTAATTACGAGATTATTGTCCGAATTGTTCACAAGAGTTGGCAAGACAATATGGCATTTTCTCTTTACAGTATTTGAAATGCCATGAATTTCATGGAAAGTTAAATATGCTACAAAACGCAAAAATGGTCGGACAATATATTTTTTTCATCATAAATGGTGGGGAAATATGAAAGATAATTTATTTTACATTTCTTTTATGCCGCTCTGATCAACTCTACCTTGTTGTACCTTGGTGTAATTGTAGATGACTGGCACAAGCAGGAAAAGCAAGGGCTAAATAGGGTTAGATATATTTCCCTAGCATCTAACAAGGGCCAGTGTTGGCTTCTCGCTTTCACTTTTTCAGGCACAATATTGGGTTACCATTGCCATTAAGGCGTTAAACTGCTGGACTCCATAATTGATAACAAACTCAGGACATGGTGCTCTTTGAATATCTCTTCCGATGTAAACTTTCCCTTGAAGGCCTGCCTCTTACTTCTTATGTCCTCAATGGGAATCCAGCCAAAGAGCTTTGTTTCAGTAATATAATAATAAAAGAATAACATGGGATTCTAATTCAAGCCAAACTATTTCCCTGTTCAACCCCATACAAACATGGAAATGAAACATCAGTAATTGTAGATACATTTAAACGAACATAATTAACATATGCAATTCACAAAGCGTACATTAAAAATATTTGCAGATTTGAAAAATAAATTATGAAAAAAGTCACAATCTGGTTATCAAAGGGTAAAACTATTGGTTAAATCTATTTGATCTAGAAAGTACCCTGACATTTTTTTTTTTTTTTAAATATAACATGTCACTTAATAGCACACCTTGCGCACCACCTGAGCAATCAATTGCAGAAAATGTTGTATTTTAACATGATAATGGTTTTCTAAATATTTGGTTAAATTTTGTGATGATGTCCAAAACATACATTCAAATTGAATAAGATGTCATGCATACAATGAAATGTTCTATATGTACCAATGCACACGGAGACATGGAAAACAATTAGTATATTCTCATCTTAAGTCTGTCCAACAATAAGTATATTACAACTTCACAAAAAGTCACAAACATGCCATAGTAATTTTCCAAACTCAGTCTGAGTCCATGGTCCAGAATTGACTACAGTCTATTGAGCTGGCGAAATGAAAAAGAAAAAGATTGTTAAGCCCTGCTCCTGCTTAGGCTTTAGTAAAGGCCATCAGTGATTGTTCAGCCGCTCTTGGCCTCGCTGGATGAGCACTGCTTAACCATGCTAGGCACTTATTGACCACCATCTTTAAGATTCTAGGGCCAGCTGTGTATACATGAGCTTAGGTTTTCTTCATGTGCTTTTGTATTGGCCAGAAGGACGCAGGTCTAATTCAACTTCTGGTTTCACTATTGCCACCCATTGTTGAAGAACGTTGGAAAACCTTTGATACTAATAATACAAACCTCTGAAATTCCACTGCTCTTCTAACATGAATCATACAAAAGCTCAAATATTTTTGACTTTCTGTGTAATGGACAAAATGCCAAAGAGAGGACATGCAAAAGAATGCTGACATCGTGTTCACAGATTTAACAATGTCTAGTGTACTGTTGTCCAGGACTGGTATTTTTGCTTCATTTGTTGTAGGGTAATGAGGTTCTACACATTCATAATCTGTGAGCAGAATGCAAAAACATTGTACTAGGGCTTGACAGGCCAATTGTTTTAGGATACGTTTTAAACAAAATTAATAATAATTGTTTACCTCAATGAGTCAGCACGAAAAATTACAATCAGCTTTGAATGTTTCAAACAGCCCACATACAAATAGGATTTCTAATTGTCCTAAAATATCTAAGCCTGTAAGTCTGCATTGTGCAGTGCACTTTTATTATTGTGTTCATCTCAGTATTTACTTGGGATGACACAATAGAGGGTCTTGTGGGGGTCAAGCAGGCTACCATCATGTTGAAAACAGTGCACTTCAAGTCTATGAATTATACAGAATAAAAAAAGTTTACTTAAAGAAAGACTCATGATAAGATTTAATGTCATATATCTATCACAGTTTTTGATTTATAACAAATTGGTGTGAACATTTACATGATGTTATATATAATATACAATTATATTGTATTTATACAAAATTGTTCTAAGAATGCATTTTCTTATCAAATTATTCCACTTTTGATGCAATTCTAACACCATAGGGAGTCATATAATTGGTCAGAATTCAAATACATGTTTAAATTTGGAAATATTTCTCAAGGATTATGGAGTTGTCTGCATTCAAGTCTTTCAAGCTTTAAATTTGCACCACAAATGTTTGAGAGATGGTATTTTGCATGGACTTTGACTTTATTGTTCCATAATCTCATTACTTCTTTGATTGTTCTCATACCTGCAAAAAAATAAAAATAAACTGAGATCAATTATATTTGCTTCGCTTTTCAAAGAGTTTGTTGTAATTTTGCCATCTGCAGACCAGCATGTTCAGTACAATGTGGGGGTATTCACTGAGCCATCTTGGCTTTCTGAACAGAGAGACCTTTTTCTCTCGCTTCTCAGCCCAATTCAGTCCTTTCTTCTTTCTTTTAAGTGGGCTGTTGATGAGGTTAGTCTAATCAGATTAAGTCAACTCACATTGATCTCTGCAGTTTGTTTTCCTTCCAAAGGAATCATGACATGTCCTATACTTTCCTTTACCCCTTTTTTGCACTTCATTTGAGCTTCCATCTCAAAAAATCTTTTCACCAGCAATTCCAATGGCTTCTTTATAAACCTCTGTTCCCCAGTGATATAGGTTGTTTAGAATGGGTCACTACACAACAATACTTGGGAGAGTGCTTTAATGTCGCGCACTGACGCATTTAGACATTTTCACTGGTGCTTGTGTAAAAAAAGATGAATACCGCAGATTAGGTAAACACAAAACACTAAATCAAGTTGTGGAAATTGCTGGAACGTTTAACTTGATATCTAAAAAATAAAAGAATAATTTAATCTTTACTTCTAATTAGACATAATGATAAATAAATGCTTTCAAAATGCTTTCAAATGTCAATGTCTTAATTATTGTGGAAACCATGCTAAATATAAAGCCTTACCAAAAAATTTGCCTTTCACAAACTTTGTTGAATGATTACCAGTTGTAACATCCATTATTTTATGAAAATGAAGAATCGATTGGGTTAGTGTTATAACCTCATCATTAGAAAATGCATAAAATTGGGTTTGTTCAAATAAAATGACCAGTATTATTATGAATGCTTGTTCTCTACGAAAATAAGACATATAGATGTTCTATTTATTTTATATTTTTAGAGGAACCTATGAAATGACAGATCCCCCTGTGTAGACTGATGGTTCAATCTTTGATGTTCTAAATGATGGTGTGCCGTAATTTGATTCCCTTGCGAATGGCAGACTCCAGTAGATAATAAGCACCGTGAGTACAGAAGCCTTTTCCCGTGGCTTAAGAAGGGGTTGTTGAACTAGCTAGAGCTAATAGACATTAGAGTCTGTCGCCATAATTACATTACAGCATTTCGGACGCCCTTTGAGTTACACACTTACAACTTGGTCACACCACAGCACCTCATTCATATCATAGCTGCACATGGGGATTCACTGTGACAGATATGGCCATCTCAAGCCCTGTTAAACAATGTTGTTCCCGTGCCTCCTGTTTGGACATTCCTGGAGGTAAAACGGCGTGGCAAAGACAATGGATCAAAAAAAAGGGTAAAAATGAATCTAAAAAGTAAGACAAGGCAGATGATAAATAGCCTTGTTTAGGCCTTTACCTTAGCTTTGGAAAATGTGTGATGATCAACATTTCAAACAAAAGGATTTCAAAGGGGAGTTGAATATTTGTTACTAATATTTGGCTACATTTCCTCCACACAAAAATTGTCAATGGACAATAAAGCATATAGGTGCCACTGAAATGTCTGGTTATATGGTTGTTTATTGTGAATTAAAGACATTAATAAACATAGGGGATAATGTAGTTTTCATATTCTATTATTTACGTTTTGGTTAATGCCTAAAACTAGGACCATACCAATATTAAATCAATTGCGCTGAAGCAACTATGTAACATGAAAAGAATGGTTTAGTATGGTTATGGCAAGATTGGTTACACCAAACTGAGAACAGAAAAGGCACTGCTGTTGTCGAATTAACATGTTAAATACAATCTTGGAATTGTTTTGATTTATGAAGTTTTTTTTTAAAGTAAAACTATTCGAGTTTAGATGGATGCGATGGAATGTGCACATTCCACTGAAAATATTAAGAAAAACAGTGGAAAATTGGCCAATCTTAATCACAACTACAAAAGAGAAATCGGGGGATTTTTGTCAGTGATAGTCAAATTGTAGGTGCTTACTGATCTTATATTATCCATTTGGTCATTTGGTAAAATGCATTGCTTCTCAGAGACAAAAAATTACTCCTTTTGTCGAAGGGCAAAATCAATGCAAATTAGTCCTTTATGCATTTCCCTGTGAATAATTTGAAGTCTTTACACTTTTGTTCGAGGCCCACAAGCTAAACAAAATCATAAGAAAGGTAGAGAATGTGAGCGTTTATTGGCCAGAGAAGGAGATAGATGACCTCTCTCTCTCAAGTGACAAAGAGGCTTTCATGGCACCGGAACGATCTATGAAGCACGGTTATACCACTTATTGACCAGCATCATGGGAGATCCCAAACATGGAAAAGGACTCCCGGGCCAAATCAACTCTATTTACATTTCTATTTAAAAACAAAAGACAACCTAGACAACTACAATCTTTGCAGCTGTGCGATTTAGATCACCAGCACCTAAAAAAAACAACTACTACTACTCTCAGTATTTGTATTTGTTTTACTTGTATTTCTATTATCTATTTTTCTTATTGCATTTATATTGGGCTTTGTGTCACCAAGACAATTTCCTTCCTTGTGTATACTTGGCAAACCTGACTCAGATTCCTAGAAACATTCTGACAGATGCAGATATGTTTTGTAAAATGCATTTTATTGTCTTATTAAATAGACGAGGTATATCACGTTTGGACATTGAGTAAATTAAAAAATTATGTTTGAAAAAAAGCTAAATGACCTTGACAACACTCACCATAAAATACTCATGCTAAAACAGTCACATAATTTATATACAGTGTTGACATTTTAAGACATAATTAGTTTACTGATATCAGGATGCAATGTACCTTACATATTCAGTAGTAACATATGCTTGCTAATGTGTATAAAAAACGAAAACAAAAAATACCTAAAACCAATGTTTCATTCAGTGGGAACACATTATTTTCTCTTGTATGTTATTTTTGTGTTATTTATCTTATAATGTAAAAGTAACATACCAAAAACAAGATACAAAAAGTACATACCACAGAAGTTCTTACAATGTAATTTTTTTGCTGTACTTTATTATCTGTCTTTCCACTTCCTCATAGCACAATCCCTCCCTTGTGCTGACGCTGTGTACGCAGCCATCGGGCCCCTGTGTTGCCGCCCCCTATGGCCCTATGGTGAATGAGAGGTCCGTGGTAGAGCTGCAACTCCGGCTCATTAGCAGGGCCCACCTGGAGACTGGCTTGGGGCTGTCGAGCCTGGGGACCTTGATCTATGGACTATGAGCAGCGATGTGACACACAGCCGACATGCGTGGTGTTGAGCGCGGTAACATCACAGATCAGCATACAAAACAGCAATGTGGGATACAGTACATCTACAGCCAACTCAAGCACAATCACAGTAATTGTCCTTATTACTAAAATCCTTGCTCGCACCTTTATGAAAAGATTTGATGGGCATGACATGCTATCTCAAAGCATCATGAAAGCAACAACTTAAAAACAAGGTTTCATGACAATTTTTTAAATATCATCATACAGCTACAGCAACTATTACTACCATCCCTATCACTTCATGGGGAGAGAATACAATTATACAATATTTACGTTTCAAAATGATAAAATATTATTGATGTTTCTTTATGGTTTATGCATACTTCAAAAAATGCAAAAAATCCTAAAACCTAGTTTAAAAGCTGAACCTACATTTGCATCAGCCGCTTATAAATATTAGGAAATTTACAATTTGGTATTAAACGTAGCACGATGGACATTATTATTTTGGTATTGTGTTTTAAACCATGCCATTACTTCAATATTGTCTGCAAGACAGGGAACGTCATGAGCATTAGTCAGTACAGACAACACAAAATGTATATTTTGTTTTTTACGATGCCATCTTGTGCATGCCAAGATGTGTAAATACATGGGGAAAGTTAAGGGGACAACAGGCTATGAACAAAGTCTCTTTTGTTCCTCACCAAAAGTGATAGTTGGTTGAGGAAAGAACCACAGCTAATTTCTAGCCACGAAAATGAATTGTTTTGATACATGTTCCTGTCATGGCTGGCCTCTAAATTTATGGGTTTAAAATCAGCAGTTCACTATACCAGTATTGTGTAAAGCACTTTATACCACAACAAATTACTTTAAAGAAAGTGGTGTACAAACTAAACCTAGCAAAACGATATTACATTACATATACCAGTTTTGCTAGCACCTAAAAAAAACAATTTGATTGAAATATTGCTTGCTTCTCTGATCTGCCAAAAGTTTCAC
The DNA here is from genome assembly GCA_036024795.1 of Galaxias rostratus. Taxonomy (NCBI): domain Eukaryota; kingdom Metazoa; phylum Chordata; class Actinopteri; order Galaxiiformes; family Galaxiidae; genus Galaxias; species Galaxias rostratus. The sequence goes on along the minus strand of JAVQJS010001386.1, from coordinate 4,688 downwards.
AATATAGACCATGTAAATTCAAACATCAGAGACAATTTGCATTAGCATGACTCACCAGGCTTGCCTTGAGGAAGATGCATATGAAAAGGATGGCCTGCTGACTAATCACAATCCACCTGGAGCCAACCGCTCAAAGGGTTCAAATAATGATCATCTTGTGCACCTCATCACTTATCCAACCAGTAAGTAACCCTTAGGCAAACTCTCCACACCACAGGTAACTTACTACTCCATCACACGGACCATCGTCTTATATTTACATAAGATGTGATGCTTCATACTAACTATTAGTTTAAACTGGGAAGCCAGGTCTGTTTTTCTAACTGTGCGCTGACTGCAGAAGTGAAATATAAAAAAACTATAGGGTCAGCGGAAATGAATCCCCTACTCTTTGAAAAAGCCCACAGATTCTTCAAGGTGATTGTGACTTCACGCTCTTCTTTACAAGATTAAGCATAATAATCTCCAAATAACGAGCCCTTAACACTAAAGCGATAAAACTGTGGTCCAAAGGGGACACAATGATGTTTTCCATTTTTTTTTACGTTCTGTTTGACTGCAAGTAAATGTTGATTAGTCAAACTTTTCTAAGGAAGGACTAAAGGAGCACACAAGTGCAGAGACATATCTACTTCCATATGTGATGACCAATTGAGGTCAATCAAACTCAACATATAAAAATGACCAGACAAGAAGCAAAATATTATCCAGGTCTTATATGGATAAATAAAAAAACATGGAAATCATTCTTACAAACGAGACACAAACTAACACAGCAACTTAGAGTGCTTCTTGTGGTCCTCCAAGGCACACTCAAGACAGGTATCACTTTCACATAACTGCATGTAATGTATTGCATAGAAACCCCCTTATATCATTGTTTCTTATTATTTTAAAAAAACACCTTTACAGGTATCACCACGAATAATCAAAAAGCTATAAATAAAAAATGCAAGATTCCAAGAAAGTTCTTTCTCAGCGTGAGAAAGTCAATTAAAAACCTAAGGGAAATTAAAACATTGTGAATCTTATTTCCCCACATACTGAAGTAACTGCCAGAAAGCCATGGTTACCTTCCTTGGGGAAAAAGTGTTCGCTAATAATGAAGCAAGGTATCCTGCTGAACAAGTGATTAGTGGATGCCTCCACTGGCCTTCTAGACTGCGCGCCAGAACAATCTCCTGCCCTCCAGGGACCTAAGCTATTGACTGTAACACTGTGGTGACCCCAACACAACCCAAGACCTCATGCTACCCCACTTTCCCTCATTTTAGATGTGGGCTAAAGAAGCAGAGAAAAGACAAAACCATTTAAATAGAACCAGCTTTTAACTCTGATGGATATTTAAGTCTATGCATGCTTTTACCATAATTTTTCAACAAAGTGCATCCGCAGGTGATGAAACCCCTCATCTTAAGGATTAAAACACATATGAGTTAGGTGTGACTGGTGCCTCATTGAGTGAAGGAGATGTTACTTTGAATGACCTAGGTCATACAGAAAAATTGTTGTTTCTGTAGTATCATATACAAAATATCCAGAAAGAGATTAGAAAAAAGTAAAACCAAAGTATAGCATAATGAATGATTAAACTTCTATTAAAAAGGCAGCTTGTAATAGATTTAGTTCGGTTCAGCTCTAACCAGCACTGAACCCCTGCATACAGGGTTTCTATTAGTTAACGTAAACAGAGTGTTGTAGAATTTAACCAGCGGTCAGACGAAACACATGTTGAGAAGACAATGACATTCCAATCTGGAGACAAGCAATGTCTCCGTACCAGGAGAAAGAACCAAAACAACATTTAATGGCTTGACCATGTCTCTGCCGACCCTATGTCAGACAGTCGACTGGAAATGCCAGGAATGCTAGACTAGGGCTCAATAGGAGACCATGCTTCCCTTATTGGCTACTGGTGGGCAGAGCCACAAATACAATGTCCACGGCGAGTTCCCACACAATGGGAACAAGATATTTATGACTCTTTGGCCATAAAAAAATTAGTGGATCATACTCTGAACACTCACGGCTCCCTTTTAAAAGACCCAGGAATGAGATTGCTCTTGTTGACACATATTGTGAGCCAAAAAGATGTGTGGTGTTCCCAGGACTAATGAAAGGATCTTCTCAAAGCCCAACAGGCTTGTCCCATTTGGAGTGATTTAGAGGGGATGCTATTATCTATCCAAGCTATTATTTTTGGTCTGATTCATGTCTTATATTCTTTCCATATGCCTTGAATATTTCTAAGGTGCCCAATCAGTTTTAGGCTAACCCCAGAAAACCTAATAAACAATGTTGCTATGGCATGCATGGTAGCTAAGTAAATTCGTCCATAAATTGAGATCATGAAATTAATCATGAACTTTTCATTGCCCTTGTTACCACATTAATTAAGAATTCACATTGCTGATTTTTTTTGGTCATGCACAAATGAAAACAATCAGATGTTTTTATTTGTATACCTGGTAAAAACCAAAGGCTGAAATCAGAGGCTTCATGTCATTTTCACTTGTCCCACAAAGTATGTAATCCAATTTTGTCACGTTTTGGGTTTTGTTTTTAAAGGACACCTGACATCTGGTTTCTTGAAAACACTTTTTCACCTGAACTAATTTGACTGCATTACTGCGGTACTCATAAACAATTTAAAATGTCCATTGCCATGTCCATTCCAGGAGCTACTTGGCGTAGAGTATTTTATCATCACAACGTGAATCAGACAAATTGTTCAGACTGCTACTGGCACCTACTGGTCATGCATTAACATACCAGTAAGTGACTGTAGCAAAATACTATATGAGCAAATAAACCATTTCACAGGTGGTCCAGACTGTCAAATATTTATTTCAGCTTTTTTTCTTTAGTTTCTTTTTTTGTATTAGTTTTTTACTAAAACTACTTCAAATTGTTGATTGTTGAGGAGTAAACCGGAGTTGCCATACAACACGTTATAATGGTGAACTGACATGAATGATCATGAGCGTCCTGTTACAGTCACAAAGCGTAGTATTGTCATTCCCACACCTTCTTTCCAATGCTCCACGTCTCCGGAGTGCAACTGATTAACCAAATAGTTGGCACCTGTTGCCTAATGAGTTCTACATGTAGTTCCCTTGGATCATTGCTTGTTGTTATTGAATGTAGGCCTACAAAGGCCTCCATATTTTTTAGACACACAAACTGTCTGAGAACCAACTCTCCACAAATAAAATAAGTAGGTAAGCGTTTTTCGGACCTGGACCCCGGGCCAACACAGTTATAATGGAACGTCACCGGTGACGTTGTCAATGGCCCCACCCCTCGATGTAAACCGCAGCCGCTCAGGATACTTGTGGCTGTCACTGTCATTTCCCAGACCGCCGATCAGCAACGTAGTCATTGGCTCCTCCCCGCTGAAGTAGACCAGAATGCAACAGCTACACAACGCATCATTAATGCTCCAAATTCCAATGTTCTTTTCCACTGTGATCAAACTCATCCAAGGGCACCAGGTCAAGTCCTCCACCCTGCTCGCCAATTCCGTCCATCAGTGTTTCAATAACAAAATACTTAACATTTACCCCTCCTTGAACTCCAAATCTCCCTTTGACGCAGTGTCCTCTGGTATGGGTGGCGTTCTACTGCCTACCTTTGACAACCGTTTCTCTTAATGATAATAATAATAATACATTAAATTTATAAGGCGCCTTTCAAGGCACTCAAGGTCGCCGTACAGCAATATAAAAAATAAAATAAAAAAACAATTCTCGTAATAAAAATAAAAATGAAAATAAATAAATAAATAAAATAAAATAAAAATAAATAAAAATAAGTAGTATACAATTAAAACAGCATGGAGCCTGCAATAGAGCAATTAAAAGCATCACATGGGACAGTAAGCTAGCCTAAACAAATGGGTTTTGAGGTGGTTTCGGAAAGAGGAAATGGAGTCCAGGTTTTTTATGTCAGGGGGGAGGGAGTTCCATAGGCGTGGGGCGGAGCAGCTGAAGGCTCGTGATCCCATGGTGGACAGACGAACTGGGGGGATGATCAGGTTGATGGAGGAGGCAGATTTGAGGGACCGGGTGGGACTGTTTATATGGATGAGGTCAGACAGGTATGGAGGGGCTAGATTGTGGATGGCCTTGAAGGTATGGAGGAGGATTTTGAAATTGATTCTGTATTTGATGGGAAGCCAGTGGAGTTGGAGCAGAACGGGGGTGATGTGACAGATAGCAGGGGTTTTGGTGATGATGCGAGCGGCAGCGTTCTGGACCAATTGGCGTTTATGGAGGAGTTTGTGGGGGAGACCAAAGAGGAGGGAATTGCAATAGTCGAAGCGGGAAGTGACAAGAGAGTGTACCAGGATTGCAGTGCTGTTGGGAGTGAGTGAGGGGCGGAGGCGGTTGATGTTTCGGAGGTGGAAGTAGGCGGACCGGATGGTGTTGTTGATGTGGGTGTTAAATGATAGGGTGCTGTCGATGACAACACCCAGACTTTTAACCTGAGGGGAGGGGGAAACCGAGGAGTTGCCGATGGTGAGGGGAAAACTGGGGAATTTGCTGAGTGTGGATTTGGAGCCAATGAGGACTACCTCTGCTTTATTATCATTTAATTTGAGGAAGTTTGAGGTGAACCAGGATTTGATTTCCTGTAGACAGGCACAGAGGGAGGAGGGCGGGAAGGTGGAAGAGGGTTTGGAGGAA
>JAVQJS010001376.1:0-22777 GCA_036024795.1 Galaxias rostratus | reverse complement strand
TAATTATACTGCTGGAGTATTATTATATAATACTCCAAATATGTAATATTTGTCAGATAGGTGCACCAACAGCTACTAGACGAAAACTGTAATAATATCAATCGATAGCAAATACTTTGAACCATGCATCTTACATTGTGAAACCACAATCAATCACTAGATACATATATATATATATATATATATATATATATATATACATATATATATGGTAATATCTATGTTATTTTGTCTTTTGATCAGCCTTTTCTTTAATAGTTTATTGAATCAATTATTATAATTTTCCATAACATGTGACAAACCTAGCTTATGGCTTAATGCACATACTATGATTGACCATAATGTGTGCAAATCCCAGCACCTACTAATACCAAGTTTGCCAGTTGAGTAAATGTATCGTACAGAAGAGACAGGTTTTGACAAGCTGACACATTATACTGATCAGATTATCACTAATTGTGGCTGCCTGTGTAATTCTTTGGCTCCCTCCTCCTTCTTTAGTTTCCCACCCCCTGCCTCCCATCCATTTCCAGACCAACAAGTCTGTATACAAGCTAAAGGTCATAGAGACACGAGGAGAGCCAGAGAACACACACAGAGAGTAGAGCGCTTAAAGGAAGGACATACAGAGCAACCGCGCAAAGTCATTTTCAACTCAACTCCTATATACCTCTGTCTATCAGTAGATGGGATGTGAGTACATTTGTTTGAAACGGATAGGTATGACTGATTCATTTGTTTCTATAGTGATCTATTTCTATCACCTATTTATTTCTATTTCTATTTAACAAAATCCTAAATGACCACTGTCTCAAAGGGGTTATTTCAAATAGGGTTCTATACTTCCTTGATTAATGTCTGAAAACGTACAAATGTGTTTGTTGTCTGCCAGATGTCACCACACTGGAGTTAAAGAGATTTTGAAATGTGGTTTAAAGAATCTACTGATTATTAGCTGACTATATTAAAACACGTGACACTTCTGATAGGTGTGGTCTCCCAATTATTTTTCCAGTTTGAGGATAATGTTGCTGGGCTTCCTTGTGTATCAGTTTGCCTGGCTTCCTCTCTGCCTCTCAACTCTAAACGCCTGCGTTTCACACTCCACGTTCAGGGAGCCAGGTCAGTTAAAAGCTGACACTTAAACTCATCCCTTCACTTCTGATCTCTCCTTAACAACCCAATTCACCTTTCCCTATTGTATATCCTAATAAGAGTTGATTGGCTTGACAAAGTCTATTTGAGAAATTGCTTTATATGTTACTGTGAAACTGAAAGTTTTCAGTGTCTAATGTACTTTTATGATTGCTTGGGGGGGGGGGGTTGGAAGGATGTAAAGAGTTGCCATGCTTACGACACTTCATTCGCACATCAAGTGCATAGTTGCATAGTTACTGTTCTCTATTATGAAATTACTTACTGTACTGCTGAATATTCATGCTAAAATAATATGTTGTGAATCTGTGCACCTTCACATACATTTTTTATAAAAGCACAATATTGACCAAACTCTCCATCCTGCAGTTAACACAGACATAGATGTGTCCTGTGGCTCAGACAGAATGGAGATAAAGGTTATGATGTGTCCAGTCTACTTCGGCGGATACAACGAATCGTTGATGGCAATGAATGGCCATTACACCAAAGAAGAGTGCAGGGGTACTCCTGTTTGGACCACAAACCCACCTGTGCTCAAATTCAACTTCTACATTACAGAACAGGCAGTTTCAGCCTGCTCCAATAAAATTAAGGTGTCTTCGCTACATACGTGAAATACCTGATGTACACCACATACTGATTATGTCATTACAGACACAAACATACAATCAACTGAGCCCTGGTCAGCCAAGGGGGCATGTTTTTTAAAAGGAATAATTAAGTGCAGAACTCAATGTGCATTGCCTGGATTGGACTCAATATGAACCTGCTCCAGATCACAATACAGTGCCTACATGTAGTGTATATATTTAATGTTTGAACCTTCCTTTAAGTTTTTGATAAGACTGCCTTCCAAACTTATAAAAAAACAATACAGAAATGCTGGTGGGGTAAACCTTGGATGTCTCTGTGGAGAGCAGTGGCCGGTGATGGTAATGCACATTTTCTCTCTCTGTCTCTCTGTCTCTCTCTCTCTCGCTCTCTCTCGCTCTCTCTCATGCTCTGATTTTTACTCTCAGATCATTGAAGAAGTGGGTACGGGGTTCTTCTCAGACTTTTCCAGTGTTCAGTCAGTCATCATCTCGGGAATCATAAACTCCTTGGACCCAAGCAAGGGGGCCATCACCTATCGCAAAGAACAGGTGTACAGGTTTTCCTGCCGCTATCCACTCTATTACCTGGTCAACAACACTGAGCTAAGTGTGTGAGTACTGATTTATTTCCCTGTTCTAACAGAATGAAATATTTAACTGATTAGAAATCACAGTCTTGATCCATTTGCATATGTATCTCTGCATTAAAAAAGGTTTTTAACCATTTATTTAGAGAAAAATCATAAAATTTTAGTTGTTCAAAATAGATGTTTATGATTATTTATGAATTTGTCAACTTAACACTGCTAAGTGTCAGTTGACCTAAATTTGCACAATAAGGCTGACGTGTATGAATGTATGGGGTTACCATGTACGATAATGGTGGAAGATTGCTTTAAAAGGTATATTGTACTGTTTCAAGTTTCAGGTAGATATGATACCCTTTTTAGTACGCCGGAATGATGTGTTCTTTGTGTATCAATTTATGATCTAGATGGTAGTGTGTTGTGTCTCATCTCAAGGTGACACAATCTGGTAAAACTGAAAGAGAGATTTTGGAATTTTTTTTGGACAGATCTGGAGTAAGTCTGGCAGTTAAGGACAACAACGGCAGTTTTGTCAGCACACTAAGTTTGATGCTGTTTTCGGTAAGACAAGTTTTCCTGCATCACACACCAAATATTAAGTACTGAATGTTTGTACTTAGTTTTATTCTATTTACCATTTATGTTTTTGACTTCTATTCCATAAGCGTACTTCTACTGTATAAGAAAGCATGTCATTTACAAACATGAAAGCAAGGGTGTCTTTCTCTGCACTTTTGTACAACATGTCAATGACATGAACATTCAATAACATCCAAATATTCCACTTGAAAAACTTATTGTTTGATCTATTGAAACCATTTTTAAGTTTTCTAAACTGTGTTGTGATTGGTACACACCCAGGACAGTTCATACAAATCTCAACTGCAATTTCCTGATGGAGGTGTAAAGCTAAAGACCAGGATTTTTGTTGAGGTGAAGGCAACAAATCTGACAGAAAGGTACAATAGACAATGTGGTAGTTTGTGAAATACCATTCTTAAAGTCTTGTCCAACGTTGCCAAGAATCAAGTGATTGTAATGATTACATTTAAAAAACAAACCTTTGTGGACAGAATTTACATAGGATTTGGAAATTACTCACCTGCTAGTTTTGTAAATCGCAAGATACCAAAAGCCATGGCACGCAAGCAAACCATTCTCTACAATATTGACTTCAGATACAACATTCTACTGGACAGATGCTATGCCACAACTCTCCCCTATCCAATCAGCAGTGATTATTTTGATCTTTTTGTTGGGTAAGTGAGCTGTCCAATCCAATTAAAGTTTAGTTTGCAAAACGTAACCTCACAGCAGTCAGTCTACACACTTTTATTTAACATTGCAACCGTTAGCATGAGTGTTATCCTATAATACGTAGCACACAAACCAACTTAAATATTTATTCATAATAAAAACTGAATGTCAAAGGGATGTCAATGAGAGCATTATCAAGGTTACCACAAAAATCCTGGAAGATGTTTAAAGTACGGGTACTGTGTCCGTTCTCCACAGGTGTGACCGGGATGGCCAGACGGTGATGGGGGTGAATGGACTTCAACAAAATGCCCGTTTTTCCTTTGAGGCCTTCCGCTTTACTCTGTACCAAAATAGGATGCAGTCCACATATTACCTTCACTGCGTCACCAGACTCTGTGACCGTTCTGTGTGTCCCTCACTGATCAAGGTCAGTTGCTCATGTCATGTCAGATAGAGTAAATGTGCTGTTTCAAAAAGGTATTACTTAAGCATAGAAGAGAGTAATGTTAGGGTATCTGAAATATTTTTATCTGGATGGTCTTATTTGTATTTAATTATTTTTCGAGATGAATTGTTCAACACACCTTTTACACCGATTTTGCAGGCCTTAGAATCTTTTGAGGTTTCCTTGATCAGTTTCAGAAAGTCAAAACCCCTATCACTTGCTACACAGAGCTGCATCGGAAAGTTGAGACGGCGTGATGTTCAAAAGACATCGGTGAGCGAAGTGGCCACAGTCAGCTCCGGTCCAATCAGAACCCAGATGGCTAATGGTGAGAAACTATTGTTTTGATGATGCCACAGTGTCCAAGGAATTTTCAGTCAGCCTAATAAAGGTAGGGCTGAACCTTTGTGTACCAGTGAAGCAAATTAAGATTTTTTTTTTTTTTTTTTGTGTTGCAGATTATCCTGAAGAGCTTCAAGGTATGCATCCACTTAGATAAATTATGATCAAGAAAGAATAATCGAGAAGGATTAATATTAGTTACACAACAACAACCCTTCATTCCAAATATTGTACTGAATTTTTTAGTCTGTTCGTCAAAGTCATTCTTTGGACCCAGTATCTTCTTTGCACGTCATGAAACATTTACAGAATATGAATATGTCATCATTCTTTTTGTAGTTGATGTGCCATTTGACAAGAAGGAAACCGTCCTGGGTGTTGCCATAGCAGCGGTTATAGTTGGTTTCCTCTGCATCACCTTCCTGGCAATCATTGCTTACAAAATCTTCACTGCAAACCATGCATCAAATGAAAGTAGAAGACTTTACACACAAGATGACACAGATTTTGCATCTTAAAGACATTTTCCATGTCTTTTGTTAATCAACGGTAAGATTTTAAGAAGTCAAGTAAAGGAAAATACTTCTGGAATGTGACCTTATCTGTTAATGTGAGGTATTTCATCAGATTAATATATAAGAAAAACAGAACACAAGATGGGATCAAACATTTTTGAGTTTGACAATTGATTAACACATTTCCTTTGGTCAGAAATCTTGCTGCCCAAGTACAAATTGTGATTACTGAACTGTAATTACTTATTTACTCATGACAAGTTGCTGTAAGAAGTATTTTCTTATCAGTAATCAAGACAAATTAAATGAAAATACAAATTTAGGAACATGACTTGTTTTCTATTGAGATTACATGTAGAAATAATAATTCATTTTATTTAGTTTTTTTGCATTTTCCTAGATACTCAAAGTGCTTCAAACAATTGGTTGCCAATTAATACCACAGCATGAACAAGGAATGGACTGACAGCTATCTAACACAACACTCAATTTGCGCTAGATTTGCTCACACACATAAGGACACACACTGACTCCAGGTTAATTGGCAGTGACTGATCAGGGTACTGGTAAGTATAATTTTGTGATTAAAGTATAATTACTTACCTCAACACAAATGACTCTTATCATTAAACCATGTCATAACAAGCAGCTGGTTTACCAATATTCTCCATGCTTTGGGATTAGGATAGGCCCATTGGTACAACATTCAAAACCTGAATCTTGAATTGCATCAATTCCAAACAAGTTACTGATTGGTTCAGGGAATATTAAGTTTTAGAAGTGTAAAAAATTTAGTACTTTGGAAGAAATCACCAGGCAGTTGATCGTCGACTGCTAAAAAAACAAAACAATGAATAAAACAATAGACGGTTAACACTTAAAACTAATAAAGGTTAACTGACTATATAAATGCAGGAACGATTAAACACATCAGACCACTATTAATAATTTACTTATTTTAAATCAGGAAACAATGGAACTAAAAAAAAAAACGAATTTATTAACAGTTTATAAACACATTGTTGGCATCTCTTATTATTATCTATTAACTGTTAAATCCCACAAAACATCTGAAGGAATACACACACACAGAAGATGACCATATACCCGTGTCAAGATCAGCATATCCCTTTCTTCCTACTGGGAAAAGTTAGGAGAAGCCTACATCTGACTGCGGAGGTGGAAGTTGAAAATCTGCTTGCAGAGGTCAAGAACAATGAGCAAACTTCTTAAAACTCTGAGTGGCATTAGGAGTTCAAGGTTTTGAAAACAAAGAATTAGTACACCACCACTACAGCACACATTTACTCTCAGCAGCCATGGTTGACGGACATAATGTGGGTACTGCTCTTCCAACAAAATTCAGAACAGCATTTGTATTATGCATATCAACTTCACAAAATGTGTACGAGAACCACTGCAAGTAGTATGTAAATTCTGCAAAAACAATTCTGATTTAGGGAAAGGTTTGAACTATGGAAATGAGATTTCAAAAATAAAAAAAAATTAAAAAAAATTCACCTGGATTTTCAAAAGTTTCAGACTTGTCCATTCATAAATAGTTGCATTTACACTTTTGTTAGAGACCATTTTTGAATGGTATAATTTAGTTATTTGGTAACGCCACAATAATCCAAAGGAAAACTATTACAAAGGCCATTTTTCAAGTTAAAGTTATGCATGAATTTACTTTAAACACATCTTACATCCAAGACAATCACTGAAAGTTCTTTTGGAACACTATTTTCTCACCCCGAAGGACAAGACAAAGAGCAATTACATCATTTCTCATAACAGAGATGGGAAATGATAGAAAGGCTCATCTCTAACAACGTCGAGCTCCAGATCTCAAAATTGCTCAATTCTAGTCATTAACATCTCTTTTGGGAAATATTCCTGGAGCATTGAGGTATTGAAAGGTATGACATCATCTATTTAATGCGTCAGTTCGTTATGTGTTTTTGCACCAGCATGTCACAACCCCTCGTTCAACATTCCACGTACAAACAAGAGGATTAGGGCAGCGGCAATGACACAGGGTGAAGTTTCTTCATGTTGACCCAATGGCAATAGGAGTTTGGAAAAAAAAAGGGGCTAAAGTAACTAAGCATAAAAAATTCAATTAAACATTGTCAATAAATACAATGAAATATTTTCACTCTGGCTGTTATAATTCATCTTCTATGTGGTTTTCATTTTTTTTCTCTGTAGATTCTGAAATGGGGGAGAGGCATAGAAACTATATGAAAGTAGTGAATTGCATAAACAGTATATTAGGAATTGGTCTATTAAAAAGGATGACATCTTCACCGAATGAATAGTCATATTGTAAACCATGTTGCTATGGGACGCCTACCTGTATTAGGTGTATTCTCTGAAGAATCTGATTGGCTGGCTGAGTCTATTTCAGGTCCAATCTCTTCAGTTGGTGGTTCTTCTCCTGGCATCACTGACTCAGGATTTTCTGTAAATAAACAGAACTTTGTAATACTACATACTTTCTACCTCGTTATAATTTGTATATTTACTTTTTGCCTACTATAATGTCACAAAATGTACACTGTAAATATAATTTTCATCTCATACGTTGGTCCTGGTCTGTGGTTTCCTCTTTGGGAGGAACAACTTTTCCCTCAGCTGTGCTGTTGGTTTTGTTGGATTTGCTGCTCTCAGAGTTGGTGCTGTTTTTGGGTTTGGCCTTGGGTTTGGCAAACTTGGCCTTGTTGAGCAGGTAGTTTACCTCCCGGTCCAATAATACTATCTTTGACTCAATATCTTTAGACAACAGGATAGGCCGCTCAGTGGGCGACCGGGTTTCTTGCTCAGCAACAGTCTCATTCTTCCATGTCTGTGAGGAGAATAGCATACTAAGAGGGGAGCTTTTTTTACATCTAGTTCAAAGTAGTAAAATATTACAAAATTGTTGTAACAATTTTAAATGTCTCTTTATCATCTTTACTCAAGCAATTGCTTGAGGATGGAGGAGGAATGTACCAAGATTGTGTGAAAACTTTGCCATACCGTGGTTTCATTGATGATTTTTTCTAAAGTAGTCAGCTCAACCTCAGTAAAGATTTGATCATCGTCAGGAATCAATTTTGCACTCCTACAAATAAAATAAATAAATTATTCAGAACGTTGCAGATTCCTGGCATTTGTCCTCTCTGATTGGCTTGTTTAGAAAAACAACAAGTATTTGGCTTTTATCCAGGAAGCTCAATCAGAATAGTATTTCCTACCACCACAAAAAATCTAAATGATCCAGTTTGTAAAAACAAATTTGCTTTCTGCAAGCAAAACTCTGTACCTACCATTGACGTGATAGACTGAGACATCTGAGGCTCATGACCAAATTTAGATATTGAATTGTTTAAATCGGTATTATTTATATTCTGGTTCTTTATATGCATGCATTTATCTTTGGGAAACTGAGCTCCATATGCTCGATTTCTAGCTCTTTTTTTCATTGTATTGTTTCTGCCTTAACTGTGTTTAAATGCATGTTGCTGTCTGTCTTGGTCACACCTCCTCAATGAGACTTTCATTGATAAATAACTGTTAGGTTCATTTCACCGCCTTGGCGTACCATTTCCTGGACTTTTTAAAGACATAATTTCCCCCAAATAATTGAGGCTTGTGGAAAGCGGTTTGATAGAGAAAGCAGTACAGCCAGGGTTAGGGGTTCATCCACACCAAAACCCTTGTTAGTCCATTCAATGGCATATATCAGCAGTACCCATATGGGCCGTCACAGTCACACCTTACTCTACCTCAAGAAGAAGCTGGAGGTGTTGAGTCGGCTGTCAAGGGCAGCCAGACGGTCGGGCCACTTGCGGCGCTCTTCCACCCTGAAGAACACTGCCTTGCAGAGCTTCTTGAGCTCGGAGAGCTTCTCTCGCAGTTCCTTGGTGGGGGCAGAGTAGCCTTCCTCGTCCATCCACTCTGAGGCGGCACTGAACTTGGCAGAGATCTCCTCCTTCTCGCCTTCCGATAACACTGCCTGGTACTCATCTTGGTACATTTTATCCTGCAGGAAAGGTTGTGTGTGTTGAGATATCAGGGACTTCTGCTGCTGTATAGCAAATTAGTACTAAGCAAAGACCGGGCGCCACACAGACAAAGTTTACAACAATCACACAATCGGGTGTATTCGGAGGCAACATTTTCACAAAACAATGGGAATTGGCTATGACACGACTTGGCAAATGCAATTCAAAAGACTTGAATCTTGCTTGAATCACTTTACCTTTATAAAGATTCCACAAAATAAAGTTCTAGTTTTTTACCTGGGTCTCAAAAATAAATGCTTCCAGATTGTTTAGAGTTTTTTCCCTCTCTTGCTTTGCCAAATCTCTGTCTGTCAGGTCTTGGAGTCTGGAAAGACACGAAAAGGCATTTAGTCATAATCAAACCTATCACAAATTTTAAAACTAGTGAGCAAATTAGGCCTACTTTTTCCTTGATGATTCAATTTCTTCAGGGGAGAAGTTGAGCATGTCATTTAAAAGCAGATCCACAGAAATGTCCTCAGAGATTTTTGTCTTCTTCTGGGGTTTAGCAATCTTTTCAGCCACCTTCTCCTCAACCGTTTTTTCTTGGCCGTTTTTTTCAGATTTAGCTCCTTCCTTGTCTTCCTGCAACATGAGTGGTTGAATAACAAAAAGAGTTAATTTGAAAAACACGTTCAGAGAATGCCTTTACTTTTGATACCAGAATAAGTTTTTACCTTTTTAAATCCACGCATTTACAACAATCATTTAGAATCCCTCTAGTTAAGAGTTTAGAGTGTGGTCTAAAAATCCACAATTCTCACCTGCGGATCTGCTTTGTCATCGTCTCCTTCTCCCTTCTCCTGTGGTTCTTCTTCACCCTGTGGTTTCTCCCCCTCCTCCTGCTGCGGCTGCTTCTCTTCCTGGGGAGGCTCTTCTGTCGGGGCCTGGTCCTCCTTGTCCTTTCCGGCCTCTGAAACCACCTCCTCCTCATCCTAGCCAGAGGTGAACATAATAGCCACAGAAAGAAAAATAAACTTCAGTTGACAATTATAGAGGTTTTAATCCCACAGTTCTGGTGCTCCCTATATTAGGGCATAACACAGACCACTCCTTAAATGAAATTGTAGTTGAGCTTGTACTAAGAAAACATTACCTGAACTGGTTCAGTTATATTTGCACTAGGCTCAGACGATCCACCTCCAAACAAGCTAGATATGGTATTTCCCAATACTGAAAGAGCAATAATAGGACATTTACTGAATAAGAAATAAGACTGCATGCTTTTTTTTGAAGGCATGCAAACAATGCAAGTGATAACAAACACCTAGTACACACTTGTCAATGTGGATTCCTCTTCTTTTTCCTCTGCAATGGTCTCAAAGACAGACTCCACCTGCAAAAGAGATGTAAGAAATACATTTTAAGAAATGGGCTTTTGCATTACAACTGTAGCAAAGTAGCTTAACCATCCATATGTCACTGACCCTGTCCAAAATTAGGAGTCCACTCTCGTCCATATTAAAATGGGCCTTGATGCCTTTGGACTCGGCCTCCGTGTGCTTTTGGAAACTGCTGCCCACCCCTGTGAGTTTGACTGTGGTCAGGTTTGGAGAACCAAACACACTACCGGAGGAGAGAGACCGGAGCCAATTCTTAATAGGGTACTTTCAGAAGGCAGACACAAATTATCACTAGATCCACTATGGTGCATATGCAAAATATACTTGCAATTTTGAGTTATCCAACCTGGTCAGAAAATAGAGGGAACTAAAATGGAATTAGTCACAACCAGTAGGAGCTCTTACTCAAGGTCATTTTTACTGAGGAAGCTAATGTCTCCGTAGTTGATGTAGAAGGTGAAATCGTCACTGTAGCGGTTGAAGGTAATGACCTTGCGCTGAGGGTAGGGCGCCATCCTCTGGAACAGTATGCGTTTGTTGTGCTTCAGGCTTGTTGTTCCATCCTCCTCCTCTGCCTCACGGGTGAACTCCACCTGTTAGGTGCAATACCATTCCAATGAATTTAGCATGAAAGGCTAACCAACCAAGTCCCAGGCAGATTCACTGGTTCTCTTAAGACAATCGTCTGAACTGAATTGAAGAATGTCTCTGAAGGTCTTTGAAATTTACAAAAGAAAACCAGAACAATTTTTCTTTATTATTAGAACGTTTTCCTTTGCTTGTGAGCAGTTGAGTGAAAGTAACAGTTACCTGGATGGGGAAGACTGCTGCTTCTCGCACCAAAAAAGGCTTGACCTTGAAGGCCTTGCTAAGGGCAGCAGCCTGATACACAGCACCCATGGCAGCTGCTTCATCTGCATTGATGTTTTTCCCCAGCTCCTCTCTTGGAAAATATAGATCAGATTACATATATGACAGTTAGTTACAAGATGATATGTGTGATTGCCACTAGCAAACAGTGCGATTAGAGTGACTTATTGGCAGTGACAGACAGAATTCCAAACACTCATCATCCACAAAAACGTACTTGCCAACTGCTTTGAGCAGGACCTCTTGAACTTTGGGCACACGGGTGGAGCCACCCACCAGTATAACTTGCTCAATCTCATCCTGTTGCAGGAGAAAATAGGTATCATAAAACACCCATACCATGAAAACACTTCTCCAGGCAGACTGTAGGCACTGCACATGTCACTTGCTTGAACGACTGCATCGTAGCACAGGCATTGCTAATTCATAATCATTCCTTTATTTGACCATTTCCCATTGTACAATAAAGAGCAAAAAATATAGTAATAGTAAGTGCATGTTTATAACATTAATTCCCTGATTGCACTAGTCCATTTAAACAAGAAGTACATTTAGGATGGATGCTACCAATCCGACTATACTGCTTTGCTTGAGCAAGTAACATGATACCCATCTTTTCGCAAAGTGCAAGTCAACTAAAGCTTTAAAGTTAATTGCTGTATAGTTGTTGACATTCTGACATGCAGTGTTGGTCATGCAGATTACCAAAAAATACAGTAGGTGTGACACAAGCTGACTGACCAGGGACATTTCTGCTGAAGCAAGGGCATCCTGCACAGGCCCAGGAACTCTTTCAAACAAGTCAGCACACAACGCCTCAAAGTCAGCCCGAGACACTTTGGCTTTAAAGTCGATGTCATCCATAAGACCTTCCACCTACAACATGACAGTAATTTAGTTTAATTTGCAATAAAGAAGTGTCAGTTTCAACAGCAACAAGAATGGCCCCAAATATTAAAGTGGCATCACATCATTCCATACCACAAAACACAGATAACAAAGGTTAACCAAAGAGTAATGTGATTTTATGCTCAAGGGGGGAAAGTGACAAAGAAATGTAAAATATGTGGTAACAAGATGGAGGGATACAGAGGATCAGACTTTGAAATTGGTTTCATGTAACGTATCACCTGGGCTACAAAGTCAGCATTGGCGCTAAGCACGGTCTTTAGCCTCTGAGCTTCTTTGAGGAGCTTGGCCATAGCCCGGTAGTTCTCCCTCACATCCTTTTTGCTCTTCTTCTGCTCATTGAATAGCTTAGCCAGATGATCCCTCAGGCGGAGCTCCATCTCAAATCCCCCAAGACCGCGATCAAATCTAGGGGTTAGTGAACAACTCCGTAAACAACCTAATTCAGCTTCGGCTCCCAAATGAACAGACAATGAGCACATTTTGGTTATACGCCCACTTTTGCCACAGGACAAGGCAATGTTTCTCTTAGTTATATTTCCAGTACACAGTCTTTAAATTGAAATAAAAAAATCAAACCAAAAAATTGTATAGCAAACACAAGTATATTGTGTCATGTCAAGTCATATTAGCACACAGCATGTCAGTGAACTTACCCTACACCTCTTATCTGAAGCTGGGGTTGGGTGCCTGACTCTTTGGTCTTTACAGTCTGGTAGGTGACAATGGTTGCCGTCGTACTGCCTGACCCCATGTCATAAAACATCACATTCTGCATAGAAAAACGTAAATAAGGTCAATAAGCCTAAACCATCATGGTAATGATTTCTCCATCTAATGACATACCTGAGCAGTGTTGTTGATGTCTTTCCTCCTGAACACACCATAGTTAAGGGCTACGGCAGAGTTGTCGTTAATGAGTTGCAGGACCTTCAGACCTGCCATCTGGGAAGCCTGTAGAATTGCCCTGCGCTCTGCCTGATTGAAGAAGGCCGGAACGGTGATCACTGCATCTTTGATGGGTTGCTCTGTTGGAGATTTGGCTTGATGAGAATGCTTTTTCGGTTTTATAGATAGTTTAACAATGCTGTAACCATTCAAAAACGACACATACATGTTGTACATCATTATTGTTGTTTGTATCAAACCGGTTTGAAAATGTTTGAACTAACTAACCAACCTGCATAGTCCTGAGCTAGGCTACGAGAGTAGTTCAAAGCCATTCCAAGAAGCTCCTCCGGGGTGTATTGCATTCCTCTGTAGAACAAAAACATAGCGCATCCATATAGCATAAAGCATAACGCAGAATAGTGTGCCAACTGCATGTTGGGTAAGACAAATATATGCACATGCTATTTATGTCACAAATACATTATTGTAATCCACCAGCCACATTGATCAAATTCAGAGTTCACTAAATAAGAATACATTTGATTAGCCTTACTCAAAGTCTTTAAAGTAAACTGTGCCCCGAGTCTCATCTTCCAGCAGCTGGTGCTCAGGAAAGCGCTTCTGGTATAGCACAACCTGGGGGTTATTGTGCTTCTTTGCCAGAAGGCCTTGTAGATGTCTGTAGACTAGTTTTGGGTTCTTTACAGACTGGATGGGGGTAGGGTAGGGGGTTAAAAGTCAATTTAATAGGCAGCATAAGATGCGACACTGCTAGACCCACTCAATAGAGGTAAGTAACACAAATAAGCAGAATGACATGAACCACGTCTATCAAGAAATGTAAGGAACAATAATGATATAATTCATGTCCATTACCACTCCTAATGCCCCGTCTCCAAAAAGCCGCTCACTCTCTTTCAGACACACAGCCATTGGGGTTTTCCTTCTCGACTCCCTGCAATATAGAGAAAATACAATAAACAAAACAAGATTTGTAAGTTCGTAATATGCTGACCACTCCTTCCCTCATACATACATTTAAACATCAGGTCCACAATCACATGAAGTAATAACTTAATTGACAGATATTTAACAATAACCGGTTAGTCTCCAGTGTGGCATTACAGAGAAACTTGACATGATTTAGCTCAGTGTTGGATTGCGTCTGGGATTGACAGACGTCGTCCTTTCACCACTAACATGCAAAGTAACACACATTTGCATACATCCAAATAACAATTTCCAGAAGCATCTGGGTGGTTTAAAAGTTTTGAAATGGAAGATGGACATGAAAAACAGATAAATGACCAAAAAGCATTATTTGAGTAAGTCAGTCCCTTGATGGCTACAATGGTCAAAATGACACAGAAAACGACTGAAGAACACTCACCTGTTAAGAGCGATCTCCATTGGCACACCAGGTTTCACTATTGCAATTTTAATCCACTCACTGCCCAAATCAATGGACATGACTGCAACAGAAGCTGCAAATACAAAAACATACTACCTAAGGTAATATAGAGGACAACATTGTGTATGTCAAGAACGACAGCATATTCCTTAATGGGTAACCAGCAAAAGCTAAATATGTTTGTTAACCTTACCTGAGTGAGATGGCAATAATGCTAGAACAAGACAGAACAAAGGACAAAACAGCAACATCTTTCTCATGGTGATCTGTCAGAAGAAAATATATCTATAAATATTTGAGGTGATGCACATAATATTTGATCACAGAATATCTGTGCCGACAGTTAGGGGAGATTTCGGCAAACCTTTGAGAAATCTAGGAATTTTAAGGAGGACAGCATTAATATTTGTAGCCAACTAAGGGCCCTTTCAATAACATCACATCTAATGATTCACACTGCATCATATTGAGGAGATTAGCAGACTAGACAAGGCAAAAAACAAGAAGAGATGGTTTAGGAAGAAAGCACAGCAAATATATTTAGATTAGGCAAATACACCCACATGAGGCTACAATTAGAGTGCTTTTTTCTTGCAACCTACCACCATCTGGACATTTTTTTTTCTTGCAGCTTACACAACTTAGTGTTTGGTCAGTGCATGCCAGTCAATAACTTATCATTGCATGACACAAGAAAAGGACGAAATCGTCACCGTTGAAGACATCACTGCTTTTCATAGCTCACAGGCTCAGTTCTAGCTACTGACAGTGTTTCAAACGTGCAATACACCTGATTAGCAAGTTCCCACCCACACCTGAGACATGTTCACACACGTGGCATTAACGCAATTGACATCCTCTTGTAATACACCTGAGAACGGACAGTTGGTCCGGGATATGAAATGAAGTTAAAGTTCTTGTCATGGTAGTTTTTTTCCCCACGCTTTGAGACAGTATCACAATGCAACAGTAATGAACTACATAAGCAATATGCTAGCATATGAACACAGGCGAATGGAAAGTTCTAGTCCGTTTGCATTTTCGCATGAATGGTAAACGATTAGGTAACTTGCAACAGCAGGTCATGAATCTACTAAAAAATATAGATTTGCTTACGCTGGCGAAAAGACCTAGCGTCAAATCGTACAAACTGAGACAGCATGTACATAGATTGCCTATTCTCAGTTACAGCACGATAGACTTACGTACTGTTGTGTAGTGCCATGACAGGCTGACAGAAAGCTACTACTTACCGTTCTTTCTCCAGCCGTTCAATTTAGATAACAGTGTAACGAAATCTTTATTTTTATGTTGATTGCTGCAATGTACTTCTCATCAGGCTAGCAACAAAGCCTTTCCGTTTCCAGACTCAACCGAGATGTTACTTTTCCTTGTTATCACCGGCTTGTTCTCGCAATGGGGCCCAGAACGCGGCGTGATCTTATTGGATCCACTCTATCCGGTGCTCAGCGAGAACATTGGTGACCCTCCTCCCCGTAAAGCCCGCCCTGCTATATCCACGCATTGGAAGGTGATAGGTCCACGTCCAGCGAGTAGAAATAAAGGGAACCGTTAACTGCATATGATTCGTCCACGTTCAGTTAATAGGCGTATATTTTATGATGATCACTTTCCTGCGACATTGGACTGGTCCATTCAGAGCCACATCTCTCTACATGGCTCTGAAGTGGCGTACTGCCGCAATCGGCCACGCAATATCTAAACATATATTATAATTAGCTTTGTGACGGAGGGTTGAATGTTCTGTGTATTTCCCTAAAAATCAATTGGAGCGAGAGATATATACAGGTCTAAGACCAATAGAATTTGGAATAAAAGAAGCTTCTCAACTGTTTTAAAACATAGGATTGCCTTTTCTACTGTAGCATCCTCTTTACTTTGGGATGACATCCTGCAAAATTGGCAGTATTTCCAAAACAGTCATGTTGTGCCGAACGGTAGCTTACTCTGTAATCAATTGTTCTCCTCACAGTTTTGGAGAAAATTTGGTTGCCTTTTTTTTAACGTATCATAACCATACATTTTAGAATTTCCAAATGTTAAATACATTTTTACAATATCTATGTTCATATAGGCTATTCCTCAGTATGTCAGTTATTTTTTGCAATGTTTGTGTATCGATTTATGTTGCAAGTATTTTATGTTCGTAAAGTTGTTCCTCTAACGGTTTGAAGTGTTTATAAACATTGTATTCAATGTTTGTCCTGAATCCGATCTGGAGTTTCTCTTATTTATTCTGAGGTTGTTCGAGTAAATCTACTTTGTAAACGTTACGACGTATTACGGTGGCCCTGAGAGGCCAACGCACTGCAACTCCAGAAAACCAATGCAATCATCAAAACACTAGCAAATTAAGAAAACATTTACATCAATATGACAAGACACATGCAGCATTTAGAAAACACACCTCAAATTCAGACAACACAACACATTACAGAAACACACTGCAAACAGACAACACAGCACATCACAGAAACGCGCTGCAAAAAAACGCGCTGCATGGCCTTACAAAGGTTCTATAGCGTACAATTGACACGAATTGACGTGCCGGCTGGAAATGTATGTGGCCTCATGTGGGCCATATAACTCGTTTTTTTTAAATGAAATACATAATTGAACCTTTCGACTAGTCAAACGTAAGCGTGACGTTATCAAATCAGACAGGCTGGAACAAGGCCATCTGTTCCAATTCACTTACTTTGCATTATTAAAACACCAAATATCACTGTATATACTGTAGTAGTTCGTAGATGTAGTTCTGAACTGAGCCATACAGTCACTACGTGGAATGGAAACAGCCTCATGCAGTTCCAGCAGGCCTAATACCATTGTAATACTTTTAAAAGAGAACAACATTCGACTGTCAGTATCACATGACATTTGTAGGGGTCACATGATCCCCTTCAACAGCAGTAGGAAAATGGCAGCGTTTTTACAGTGGAGAAGATTTGTTTTTTTTGACAAGGAAACGGTGAAAGATTCCGGAGATAATGCGAAAAACTTCTGTCTTCCAGTCGGAATATCGGCTAGTGACTCAGGCCGGGGTCATATGGTTCTTGGAGATATCCTTTGATACACTGCAGTGCTGCTAACTTTAGCTAACGTTAGTCTTATGTGATGTGCCGTGACTACCCGTCAGAGACGTATGTATTTTCATTGTCATGCCAGAAATAGCTTTTTAAACTTCGAACAGAAAGAAAACTATTCAAGCAATAGTATCAACATGGCCAATAGTTCGATTGTAAAAACGGAGATTCACTCAAATAGGATGTACGTCAACGTTAATGTGTATATCTGTAAATGTTTAGAAGGTGTCAATTTTATACTTTTTCCTTGACTCGAAAGGTACTACATATGGATGGCCAGATTTGGTTTTTGACACGCTCCCTGCAGTTGACAAATTTTCAGGCATACAAGCTCAGTGTGACACACCTCTACCAGCTGAAGCAGCACAGCATCCTAGTGTCCGTTGGACAGGATGAACAAGGAATAACCCCACTGGTAAATAGACAACCTTCAAATATCTGTACGTTAAAATGTAAAGATCTTTGTTGTAAGAAACATAGGACTTTGTTACATACAGGTAAAAGTATGGAACCTTGATAAAAAAGACAGTGGGAATCCTCTATGTACAAGAATATTCCCTGCTATTCCTGGAAACAAGCCAACCGAAGTGTCATGTTTGGGTGTACACGAGAACCTAAATTTTATGGCAATTGGTAAGTATCCACTTAGTTATAGCAACACTTTGTGTGTGAAAGTGAAAGACAATCCTGCTTGCTTAGTTGATTTTGATGGGACTTTGCTTTGATGTAACTTGCTAAGGTTTAATGTCCCTATAATGTCCGATCAAATTCTCGATATGATTTCTAGTCAGTGCGTATTGTGTTTTTTTACTTGGAGGCTTTACAGATGGCAGTGTGGTATTAACAAAGGGTGACATAACCAGGGATAGACACAGTAAAACCCTCACACTTCATGAGGGCACTTGTCCTGTCACAGGCCTGGCATTTCGTCAAGCTGGAAAAGTCACACACCTATTTGTTGCTACTTTGGAAAAAGTCCATGTAAGTAATTCCTTACCATTTCAAGGTATCACAAAAATCCGAAGGAACTGTCTTTATTTGTCGATCAATCATCAGTCCGTTTTTAACAGTGTTTTAGACTGAAGTCTCTTCCAATATCACCTGTAGAATTTTTTTTTGTTTTTCATACATGTCTGGTATGTGGAAACCCTCTATTTGCAGTGCTACACCCTGTCAAACAAGGAGTATCCTAAATTAGAACTGGACACACATGGATGTGCACTGCGTTGCTCCTCTATAACAGACCCCTCCCAGGACTCCCAGTTTGTTGTGGCTGGTGATGAATGCGTATACCTGTACCAGCCTGATGAAAGAGGACCCTGTTTTGCTTTTGATGGACACAAGCTGCTCTCTCACTGGCATAGGGGCTATCTACTCCTACTCACCAAGGACACTAAGTCTCCTAACAAGTAATAAGTTGCACACAAATATTTTGGCCTGGGTTGATTAAATTCATGCATTTGCTTCCCGATGCTCTGTTCTCTTTATTTTGCCAGTATAAAACATGGAAAAGCAGACCTTTTTTAAGCAGAATTATTATGGCTTTCTGTATACAGGCCTGCATTTGGAAGCAGAGACACGTCTCCATCAGAAAAGCAAATCCTAACAATATATGATCTAGACAACAAGTTCATCGCCTATAGCGCCACCTTTGACGACATCATTGATGTCCTGGCAGAATGGGGTTCCTTTTATATCTTAACGAGAGATGGCAAGATGTTTGTGTTGCAGGAGAAAGACACTCAGACAAAGTTAGAGGTAAGTGTTTATATCTCAAACCATTAAACCCAGTGTATAAAAGTGCCTTAACTAATCATTCGTTCTTTCCATAGATGTTGTTCAAGAAGAACCTGTTTGTGATGGCCATCAACTTGGCAAAGAGTCAACACCTGGACAGTGATGGATTGTCTGAGATTTTCAGACAGTATGGGGACCACCTGTACATGAAGGGGGACCATGACGGGGCAATCCAACAGTACATTCGGTGAGACCTTGTTCAAGGCTTATGCTTTCAAATTAATCAGACTATGGAACAGCTATTTAAACACCTTTGATCAAATGTGTTCCTGTTTTTATATTGTGGTGCTTTTTACACTTGTTATGACCTCCCTTAGCACTATTGGGAAGTTAGAGCCGTCCTATGTGATCAGGAAGTTCCTGGATGCTCAGAGGATCCACAACCTCACAGCCTATTTACAAGCTCTGCACAGGCAGTCATTGGCTAATGCAGACCACACTACCCTGCTGCTAAACTGCTACACAAAGCTTAAAGATAGCTCCAAACTTGAAGAATTTATAAAGGTTAGCATATCATAAAAACTATATATATTTAAAAGATATTGGAATAATCTTGCAAATTGTGTTAAATGTAATGGAAAACCCAGTTTTCATGTATTGATATTATTAGCATTGCTTGAATTTTTTTCCTGGCTTTGCATTTTCTTTGTCCGTGAGGTAATCAGACTGCTTCGTTCAGATGTTTAAAATCAAAGGATGAATTGGAAACGGCATGAGGTGGTAGACGCTCATTTAAAGCTATACAAAAAAGTTTCACTTCGCTAAAATTGTCAGTTCATTTTCACTACAACGTTGACATGTTCCTCTACAGAGCAGCGAGAGTGAGGTCCACTTTGACGTGGAGATTGCCATCAAGGTGCTGCGCCAGGCTGGCTACCACAGCCATGCGGTCTTCCTGGCTGAGAAACACACACACCATGAGTGGTACCTGAAAATCCAGCTGGAAGATCTCAAGGTTGGGGTCATACGATGCATTTTATAGAATAAAATTCCTTTTACAGTTTGTTATTGTTTATTCTTGTATTTAATTGTTTGCTTTTGTAAAGGTTTTATTGGACATTTCCTCCCACTTGCCAATTGAATCAACTTTGTGATTGTCACAGAATTATCAGGAGGCTCTGCGCTACATCGGACGCCTGCCCTTTGAGCAGACAGAAAGCAACATGAAGCGCTATGGCAAGACGTTGATGCACCATGTTCCAGAGGGAACTACCTTACTGCTAAAAGGCCTGTGCACAGACTATCAGCCCAACGGAGACTCGATTGACAAAGACAGCCTGGACAGAGGGACAGCAAATAAGGTCTGTCATTTACAAAGATTAAAGCCTGTTGATCTAGTATTTAGTCCACATTAGGAAGTTTTGAAAACTCTGTTAAAAGCTTGTTGTTTTGGTGTAATGTTTTTTAGAAGTGATCGAGTCCATCTGTGTACAAGTAGTTGAATTTAGTGTTGCCTACTATGATTATGTACAGTAATCTTTTGTAAACTTCAGTAATTACAGTATTTGATTAAGAATGGCCTTTAGCACTGCAATAATAACAAACATTGGTGTACAACATCATTGTAGATTTTAATATTTGACAACTAATAACTCTTAATGTAAAGTTTGTAATATTTATCTTCTGCCTGTGGCTCCTTCTCATAGGCCAACTCGGAAGAGTTCATTCCTATATTCGCTAACAACCCACGGGAGCTAAAGGCCTTCCTGGAGCACATGATCGAAGTAGAGCCTTTATCCTCCCAAGGTGTTTATGACACGCTGTTGGAGCTCCGGCTACAGGACTGGGCACATGAGGAGGATCCAGAGGTTACTAGACCATACACACCTACTGTCCTTCCCCTCAAACAAAGCACTGTCCTCCTGCATCCTAAATCCCCATGTTTAAAATATAGTGTTTTGCCTTGTGCATAATTTAGTTTAGTTGCTTTCTATTCCAGCTTTAACAATGTCTTGTTTTTGTTGTTGTTGTATCTGGCAGAGAAAGAAGCTCCTACAGGGGGCAGCGCTGTCTTTATTGAGGAGTGACAACACGGTCTTTGACAAGGCCTTGGTCCTGTGTCAGATGCACAATTTCAAAGAAGGTGTCCTCTACCTTTACGAGAAGGGCAAACTGTGAGTGTTTCCTATCACAATCCATAGAGTTTATATTAGACCAATTAGATCAATAGTCTGGATATTAAGGGTAATCTTGTTAACAAGGTATTCAAAAAGGAAAAGCCCACATAGCAAGTGCTTTAGGTCCAATAATTTGCTACAGGTACCAGCAAATTATGCACTACCACATGCAGAATGAGGAATATAGCAAAGTAGTGGAAGCATGCAAGCGCTATGGGGACCAGGAGGTGTGCTTGTGGGAGCAGGCGCTGGGCTACTTCGCCAGGAAAGAGGAAGACTGCAAAACCTACATCAGCCAAGTCCTACACCACATTGACCAAAACAACCTTATGCCGCCATTACTGGGTGAGGCACCTTTTTGGTAGCCTTCTTTCAAATTTAAGATGTCGCTTTGTATGTTTTTTTTTCGGTTGTCTTCCTAACGCTTTTATGTGTGTGCCCCAGTGGTACAGACGTTGGCCCACAACTCGACTGCCACACTGTCGGTCATCAAAGACTACCTCATCAACAAGCTGCAGAGAGAGAGTCAGCAGATTGAAGATGACGAGCGCAAGATCCGCCAGTACCGCGAAGAGACAGCCCACCTTCGCTCTGAGATCCAGGAGCTCAGGAGCAGGTTGGCAGTGTGGCCGTTGCCTTGTCATACCCGCGAAATTCCTCAGCATACTTGTTTCTTGACTGTGTTTTGAGGTCATTCTTTCTGCCTCACAGCGCAAAGATTTTCCAGAAGACAAAGTGCAGCATGTGCAACAGTCCGCTTGAGCTGCCCTCCGTTCACTTCCTATGCAGTCACTCCTTCCATCAACACTGCTTTGATAGCTATGCTGAGAGCGAGGCAGAGTGTCCCACTTGCACCCCAGAGAACCGCAAGGTTATGGAAATGTTACGTGCCCAGGACCAAAAACGTGATCTACATGACCACTTCACCAGACAGGTAGTGTTTAAGTGGGCATATTTGCAGAGATGCAAACCAATTTTTTTTTATTTAGGTAGGAGTGTTAAGCTCTTGAAAGGAGTATTTAAATTTGCAAATGCATTTGTGTTTCCTCCTCTTGGAGCTCCACCACTTAAGAGTGCAGTGCATGATCCAAATAAACGAAGCAAATGTATTCTTGAAAACCGAAGCTTTGTTTATTTGAGGCCCATAGATTAGTCAAGCTAAGTAGTGGATGTTTGTGTCATTCCATGCTCACCAAAAGCAACAACTGTAATCATGTATGCCGTCTCTAACAGTGTAGCGATATTGGCCCGAAAAAATAGATGTCAATCCATCTCCAGTACCCAAGTAGCTTCTTGTAATTGTGGCAAGGATGTTTCACAGATTTACTGAATTAAACATATATATATATATATATATATATATATATATATATATATATATAT
>JAVQJS010001359.1:0-26499 GCA_036024795.1 Galaxias rostratus | reverse complement strand
GAATTGGGGTACAAAACATTTTAAATATATAAAGTGCAGGAGTGTTGCATAGGATTGTGATGTGATGATGCACATTGAATGTACATATGGAGTGAGCATACATATGAGAATCTGAATAGCTATCTTAACTCTCTCATAATACTCATGGAACTTTCAGGCTCACCTCTAAGCCAAAGGATATCTCTACATCCCCACGCTTTGTACTACGCACAAAGCCATTGACGTTAATTGAAAAGCTGCTCAGATAGACAAAAAAGCACAAAGAAAAAAGCAAAGGAAATGTACTCCAGAATTTATGAGATGAATATGCTTTTTGTCATTACATCTGGGAATGATACTTCCTATGTGTCACAATAAAAAAAGACACTGTTATACAGACACAATCACAAGATGCAGCTACTTACCTTTCATCTGGCACAATTTTACCCTGTCCATTAGAAACAACCTTAACTCTGTAGACCACTGACCCATTGAGGATGGGCATAGGTGCATACCAACCCATCTGGCAAAGATTACTGTCACAGGGCACTGAAGGGCACAAATTATTGCAATCTCAATCAAATGTTGTCCAAGCAACAAAATAACACAAAGATAAACACCTACCACTGTCTTTTAGAGGGGCTGTATTAAGAATGGTTTCTAGGCGTTGAGGTTTGAGGCGGGTAGGATGGATGGGCTCCTGAAATGTCAAATATACTATAGGGCTCAACCCTGTGAGAAATGCCTCCTGAATGGCACGTACTGACGATTCCTGTTGAAAACAATTAGTCATAATTTTACTTTCTGTAACAGTCTTCCTGATTTCAAAACATTGATGGATAAGGACTTACTTTATCACCACAGAGTAGGTCTACCCGTAGATAATATGGAAACCCAAGGTATCTCTTTTTTTTAAAAGTACAAAGCATTAGGCAGATGTACTGTAGGCCAAACGATGAAAATTCCAATCAAAAGATCAACAAATAACACTCACTTTGTCTCCAAACACAGGATCCACTGGCTGGTCCACAAGGTGATCTATAATTGTCTGAACTTTGGAGTTCAAATCTTGGACCTCTATTCCCCCTGACAGGGAGGCCAGGGGACTCTCAAAGTTACAAATGGAGGTAGTGGTCAACGGGTCCCCAATGCCACAAAGACGAACACCCCACTCACATATGTTGCTTGATGATCCAAACCCTCTCCAAATCAAGAGGTTCATTAAAAATAAGACATATATCATGACCTTAATCTGCCCGAAGCAAGGCATTACCTGCAACAATATCTAGCACACTAGCTAACATCAGACTTAAGTTACTAAGGTTTGCTGTATTTAGCTAATTATTCCCCACTATAGTATACTACTAGTAGTTATTTCGTCTTAACTTAATAAGGTGGTCTCAGTTAGCGCAAGGAAGGTTTGGGACAAAATAACGCAACCTATTTAATTTACCCGATTAGTTGCGTATCAAGTTCGCGTGTAACTGTTTAAAACTAATATAAAGATCAAAATCTCTGATTTTGTTAGCTTGAGTCAATCACTGATAGAATCAGACAGATAAGCTTCGCGCCACGACCTGCGCGCGACCTATATCGTCACTGATATTTTTAACGCGAAAGTACAACACAATGATGCCATAATACAGCTACTACTTATCCTAATAATAACAACAACAACAACAACAACAACAACAACAACAATAATAATAATAATAATAATAATAATAATAGGGCAGCACGGTGGCGCAGTGGATTGGCGATCTGTCCAGAGTGTACCCCGCCTCTCGCCCCCCTAAACTTCACTCTGAGTCCCTTTCCTTGCAGGAAACGTCTCTTTAGTAACTAAAGTTTAATTGAAACGCCAGATTGTGCTAATGGAAAGTTGACTACAGCTCCCAGAATACTCAACGGCACGACAGCTTAGGTGTATCCGGTGTCTTGCAACGATTTACTTCCTTCCAGACAGACCGACACGAACAACCCTAATTAGAAAACGTCGCTAACTTTAAAATACGAATAAGCACCAATCGCTTTTGCAGTTTTGTAAAAAAAAATCGAGGCATGTGTCAAGAAATTTATGACTATTGAAGAATTCTTGAAAAGGGAAAACCGCTCATTGTAGGCCGTTGAACAAAGTTTGTGCGAGGCCCTGTAAACAACATGTCCTCCGCCTCGCAGGCATCCTCTAGACGGCAATGGTGCTACCTTTGCGATCTGCCTAAGATGCCATGGGCAATGCTTTGGGAATTTAGTGAAGCTGTGTGTAGGGGATGTGTCAACTACGATGGAGCAGACAGAATTGAGCTTCTAATCGAAACGGCAAGGCAGCTGAAAAGCACTCACGGAGTTTTGGACGGCAGGTCCCCCGGTCCCCAGCAAAGCAAATCTAGCTCAGGTGGGCCGATGGAAGGAGGAAGGCAGCATACAGAGCGATTAGACCGAGGGAGGGGAGAGTATGGGGTTTCCCCTAGACTACCTAATGGTCTTCATAGAGCTGAAGATGTGGGCATGTCAGAGGGCAGTAGACAGAGCCCAAACACTAGAAGGGCTGGAAGTGTCCCTGCCCTACATGGAACAATACCCCATGCATTGATTGCCCAGGGATTAGTTGGGGCCCCTCACGGCCTATTGGCCCAAGTGTCGGGGTCCAGGGTTGGTGGTCCTACTCTGGCAGTCTCAGCTGGCCCTATCATGGGGGATGTTGGCCGGCGGCAAGCAGTGGCTGCCATGTCATTAGGGGTGGGAGCGAGTGCCTCGTCTCTGGTTGGTCTGGATGCTGGAGTCTGGAGGAATGGGGAAGTAATGGCCGAGTTGGCAGAGAGTGCCCGAAGCCGGGCAGAGGGTTGGCCAAGCCGCCCCAAACCTGTGCGCGATGTCCTAGCAACTCTCTGTGGCTGTGTCCCTTTCAATGTGCGCTTTAGGAAAGATCACAATCTTGTGGGGCGCATTCTTGCTTTTGATACCAGTACTGGCCCCGAGTTCGAGCTAAAGGTGTTTGTGGAGTACCCTAGCGGGTCTGGAATGGTCTTTTCAGGCATTCCCGAACTGGTCAGGCAGATGTTCCGTGACTCGGCGAAAGATGCAGGTAAAGCGGTTAATTCTGGCCTACGCTACATGGAATATGAGAAGCGGCAAGGTGCTGGAGATTGGCGGGCACTCACAGAGCTGCTGAGTGATGCTGTACGCTTGTTTAAGGAGCCTCCCATTTCAGAGGTGCTACCTCAACCATACCCAGATACAGGTATGCCAATGACAACTGGAGGTCGTCAAGCACCTCCTAAGGGCACCACACGACGGCGCAAAGCATCTCCCGGCTCTGAAAATGGTGAAAATGAAGGGAGACCAGATCATCCAGCCAGAGAACCATGGCCACGGGGTGTTTATACTGGCATGGAGCCCATCTCAGCCATGTCTGTCTCTCAAGATGGCCCAGCTCGTTTACACAGCCAGCCCTCACCAATCTCAGCACTTATGGGAGTTGCTGACAGTCTAAGCTCTAGCCAGATGGCCAGAGATGGCCCCAACATGTCCATAGCTCACTCTTCTGCAGCTGGGCGTCCTACAAGTGGCAGTCCCTCCACAGCCTCTGCCTCGGTTTCCCAAGCAGCTATGGGTCAAGGTGCCAGTGCAGTGGGGCCAAGCACTACCAGTGCTGGGGAGTCAGGAGGTGGTGCTCAAGCTCTGCTCTGCTGCACTCTCTGCCGAGAGCGTTTGGAGGACACTCACTTTGTTCAGTGTCCCTCCGTCTCGCACCACAAGTTCTGCTTTCCCTGCACAAGAAGCTCTATCCGCAGCCAGGGCCCTGGAGGCGAGGTTTACTGCCCTAGCGGTGAGCGCTGTCCCCTTGCTGGATCATCTGTGCCCTGGGCTTTCATGCAGGGGGAGATCTCAACCATTTTGGCAGGAGAGGGAGACGTCACAGTGAAGAAGGAGAATGATCCCTGACCTCTGAATCTTGAGGTAAATGGTTACATATACATATACATGTAAGTTGTAGTTGGGAGTCTGTGGCTTAAGTTATCTTGTCTTTATTTCCAGTGGATGAAACAACGCTCATCATGAAAGCACTTCCCTGATCTACTTTACTGAAGGTCTATTTGGTGGCCATTATATGCGCCTTTGAGGTGCAGCAAGAAACCAGGATTACCTTAAAACCCAGGTGGACTACATGATCACCTAAAGAAAACAAAATCAACTTCAAAGAGGGGCCACAAGTCTGTTAACCACAGGGGTTATTAGTACAATTACACTAGAAAATATTCTACAGAAAATAACTTTCCATGTCCGGTGCAGCAGAGGTCACAGGCTATTCGCGATGCCTTGTTTTAAAAGCCCATGATTGAAAGCACATGTCTGTTAAAAAATGACAATCTTTGTCTCAATTTTGTTTCTATTCTGTATATCATAATGTTATGTTGAATATCGCATTTTACAAATACATGAATAATAATGTTAATCATACTTGGCATGTCAAAATCATGTAATTACTTGGACAGATTTATAAATTCTGAAATTGTTTAAAACCATGTCTTTAAAGCCAAGGGATGAAAAATGTAATTGCTCATACTATGTCTCCACCGTGTATCCGTGCATAGAGTATGTCAAAAATGTGAATTTACTTTCAATGGCTATGTAATTTCTATTTTTGATACAATACAAATTTATATGTATGAGTTTATAGTTAGTAAAAAGAAGACCAAAGATGGCTTCATGTGCTATGTAATTATACTGTACTGTTGCTATGTAAGCTGTATACCATAATAACCTAACCTAGCATAAGTCCCCATATTCATTCATATATCACAAAAGCTTTTTTTTGTCTATTTACTTTCTGAATTTTCCCAATTATATAATTAAGAAAATTATAACAAGCTTTGATTGGTAACACTTGTGATCTAAAGGGGTCAAGTATAATAAATTACAGACTAGTTATTGTGACTTGGAATCATATTTGATTTGTACTTTATTTAAATTGAGCTTGCTCTATACATTCCAAATATACTGAGATGTTATATCAAAACAAACCAAAAAGTCAGTCATTTTGGTTATTTCTAATTGTTGAAAACATAATTGCATTTTTAAGATATTCTGCAACCTCTACTGTTTTTACTAGTAACAAATACACAGTGTAAACTCGAGTAGTAAATCATAGTGGTGTATACAGTGAGATTCAACCATCAATAAGTTAAAAGATAACAATCACTAACTAATGTAAAAATATGAAAAGCTTTTCTATTGCCATCTATTGAATTATAACAAGTGCTTTCCCCACAAGACACTTTATCTTGAAAACATCATTCATGCAATACATTTGGTCATGCGCACCCGATATAAAAAAGTGGATTTGGAGTACGACGCTTCACTGATCAAAACCTTAAGTTGGTTTCCTATCCAACACCTCATAATGGACTGCCAGTCTCACGGAGCGCTTCTTGAGCCCCCTTTAGGGTCTCTCTTTTCACACAGGTCCAGTAGTCAACAAGACCATACTGGGGCTGAACCTGAGAAAAGAAAATCATTAAAAAAAGCACAACTATCCCAATCCATGAATAGAATAAGCACTATATGCACAATTTACTACCTTGAGTCCCCGCAGTACTCGGTCTTCCATTACACCGAGGAACTCCTTATGGCTCAAGCAGTCATCCCCATCCAAATCAAAGATCTTGAACACGGTATCCAACACATTTTCTGAGAGGTCGTCCCCGGTTGCAATCTTCACAGCACGTTTAAACTGGACTGCAAGCATTATTATCAAGTCAGTTCACGTGTTCATAGTTAAATTTTGTGCCGTGTTGTTAAAATTAATATCAAGATAAAATAGGTAGATAACGCATTACCCATCCCAATTGGACGATTGGCTTGGCTGATCATTTTCACGGAGAAGGCAAAATCCTCCAGATTGTTGGTGAAGAGGCAAAAGGCTTTGAACTCATCAAATGTTATGCTCTTGAGGGGAAATGTTTTTAAAACTAAGTTACACAAATAAATTCAAAATCATAGGTAAAAACAAATGGCAAAATGCTGCTTAGCTTAATATCGTTTAACTATGATTGTTGACTGCTATAGAATAGCATGGATTTAATCAAGAGTTATAACATTTTGCATTAAGAGTACAGTAAATTGTCAGGTACTTGGCCAGATGGGATCCTCTTCCTCATGTTCTCCCAGTATGCCTCATTGTCCTCCTCATTGGTGTAATGCAATAGCCATTCTGCAAAGTCTTCTCTACGCATGGTGTCCATGCCCTTAGAGAACTGTAGAAACTCCATCTCCTGCACCTCAGCTTGGAGGTCCTCCATAAACCTAGCAGGAGGTAAGATGTTCTAAGATGCTGATGGTTTTTGAGTGGAAACAAACACACTAACCTTGCTTTTAACAGATAAAAGAAAAATCAGTTAAGCTATAAAGAACAAAAAAACATGCTTCCATCAGTTTAGAGAAATGTAGTCTTTATGTTAAAGTTAAATAGTCTATCTGGATTTAATACAATGAATGAACATAATAATTTGGGGTTACTAATTAAGCCTCATTTAAAGTCACCATACCTAAGGAAATCCCTGTACTGGAGCTTGTTTTCTCCATTCCTTCCAAAGAAAAATGCTTGTAGTGAAGTGTTTACACCATCGCCATCCGTGACTTGACTCTGTAAATAACAGGCATTTAACAGCTGCTTTTTTGTTGTTGTTCAAAATAAATGGTATAAAAGGGTAGTGACATTTTCTCTTACTTCTGCTGAGTCTTCCTTGAGAACTTTCTCTTTTCTTTTACCAATGATGTTCTTGAGCTACAGTATTAAATTAAAGATGGCATAATTATAATTTATTACAAAGGTTCATCAAGTAAGCAGCTTACTTATGGATCTCTGAACTATTACTATTATCAAGTACCTCTTACATATGCAAAATATGCTACGCTGATTTAAATTCGGCTAGAGTAAAAAAAATGAAGAAATCAAAAATAATAGCAACAGCAGACTATTTCATAATCAACCACCCCTGATACAAAATGAAAGCTAAATTATAATCCATGCAGGGTGGATTATAATATTACATAATATAATATTATACTTGCATAGACATAGCAAGCGATGCGTAACATGCTGGCATGCAGTTTACAGGGCTATATCAGAAAGACACACACAACTAGTCTGTCCGTCATTGTGATGCACTCAATCAAACACGTTCTCTTAGTGAAACGTCTACCAAATTAGCTTAATGCAAAAGATGCATGATCTACAAAGTGTTTACACATCAATGGTGAAGAGGGGCTGGGCATGCAGTCTTAAACAGAAACTTTTACTGTGGCTCTAAAACAAAATGTGTATAATCACATTATGTTTTGTTTGGTTTCGGAATAAACAGGTGAAATTGAGACACTGTCCCTGTCCTTTTTCCACAAAAATAGTTCAATGCTACCTTACATATCTGGATGCTATTTTTTTTAATGTTTGAACCAATAGGTTTGCCACACTAAGGAATCAATTGAGGCGGCTGAGGTGCATGTTGTTCTTTAAACACCAGGTCACAAATGAATGACAGACTTTAGGTACCAGCAGCAAACTGTTTGTCACCTTTCAGGCTGCATTTGCACCAAAACTCCATAAACACTTACCAATTTGGCAGCAGCAATTCTTGAGGCAGCATTAAAGTTAGCAGTATGTTTTACATACAAAGGTGGTATACATGACAATTAATATGAATTCATATTTTCTTCTATCATTTTTCATGGATTGAAGTTGGTTACAAAATTAGTTCTTGTCATCTGTTATTCAAGAAATATTCGAAGGACTAAGTGAATCCCTTATTGCCTAAGTACACGGAAATTATAGTCATATGAGTAGAACAATTTAAACCGAAATGCAATAGTCAAAAGGGTGCATACCTTTAAAAACTCTTTTTTATCCACTTGCTCATTACCATCGATATCAAGCATTTTGAAAGCTATTTGAAATCCTGTACGTGGCTCTGCAAAAAAAATATTCTGTTAAGAGTTACAGTGATTGATTAATTAAAAAAACTAGTCAACTTGTCACTCAGGTTGTAGTTACTTATTTTTGACAATTTTTATTTTATTTTAGGAACTTTGAGATTCACTCATAAGATCCAGCAGCATTGAGTCATGCTGATTCTGCAGCATTTTCATAGGAGAAGCAATTTGGAAAGCAAATAATGAAATTATAACTTACTAGTCAGAATAGTTAACAGAAAAAGGTACTCAGTGTAGGAAATTAAACCTGCAATAAATAAAACAACATATTAAATGCATGTTGAGTAACAATTAGAATTTTGAAAAGTTGTTATTCTTTCAAAAATGTATTACACTGAATAAACAAACATTCACATTTTGTTTACATTGTAATGTCAAAGCACGCTTTTCTGTTTTTGTGATTTTGTTGAGCGGTAAAATACAGAGTTTAGGTCATTGAATAGACTAGACTTGCCATGATCTCCAAAGTGTCTGAAAAGATTATTGCCACTCTTTGCTTTTGATGCAGTTGTCAGCATTTTGTCCACATCCTGCATGTATGCAAAAAGAGACTCAAAGTAAAAAAACAATTGTCTCCCATATCATTAGCTTCCTTACAACACTCACCTGTTTTGAAAGAACTTTTTTTTGCAGCTTGCCTATACACAAACAAAAAGGCAAAAATAAACAGATTACATTACTTTCATCAATACAGGTCTATTGTGTAACATTTGAAAAGCTTTTTTTGCTTGAAAATGGCAAGCATAAAAATCACAATTTATTCCTTACGGTCCACATTCTCCAACATTACAGAAAAAAGGAAGTCCCTTGGTGTCATGTAAGGTTCTTGTTCAAACATCATTGAAGCAAACTGGTTAAAGCGAACCCTTCTGGCAGACCGCTGTTGTGGGACTGCAGTTTCCTGATTCAATATCAAGACAATGGGGGACATTAAGCACAGTTAGTCTGAAAACACTGGAATCTACAAGATATAGTGTAAAGACGACTCAGATATATAATTGGATGATTACTAGACGAAATTAGTAAGGCCATTGTTTGACAAATGTTGGGAGGTTCGGTATATCAGGCACCCCCTTTCAGCCTGGCTGTTTAGCACCATGGACAGCACACTTAATTTGGCAGGAGGTAAACAGTTTGGGCAAGTACATTAAATGTCTACTCTACTATACCCATTGTTCAATAATAATTTTAAGTAAGTCCAGAAAATCACCACAAACATTTTCCTTTCCTGCATTCTTATTGGAACATGAGTTGGGGTGTCCCTGAACAAACAAAAAGGTGATGCATGATAATAAAAAACGAAACAAAGTAGCAGGTTTACCTCAAAAAGCACTTATTGTACCTTGAGCAATTAAAAAGGCATGCTATATCTATCGTATTACTTTTGAACGTGGATCTGTTTCAATTTAAGATCACTGTCTACAAAATGTGCTTGCCTGGACATGCTCATAACCCGTTTGCGTATTTCCGGGACGATTCATAAGAGAGCAGTTTGCTTACAAATAAAGCTGAAACTGAAGTTTAGTGCTCGGTTAATGTTATTTTCATATAAAGTTACAAGCTCCGAACTGGGAGCCTCAGTCGATAATACGTTTGTAGGGTAATAAACAAATCAATATCAAAGGCAAGAGTACGCAAAAAGAAAATACCCGTGTAACTAGTATAATAGAGTGTAATAAAAACCTTTGTACAGTTGGAAAACTGTAGTTAAACGCTAACAGGGCTGATAAGTAACTTTGTAAGGACTACCTGTTTGAACGTGTATGCATTGTAAAAAGTGAAAAACATTAATCTCACGAGCTCTAAGTAGACTACGCATTAATAGCACGTCATTACTTTGTGGAAACGTAAATTACCTTTTCTGTCTCGGCATAAACTGTGAAGGGAATAGCGTTGTTGTCAGGCGATCCATGTTGAAAATAATATATCAGTCCACTGCCAACCAACGACCCACAAACACCAGTTCCCACAACCCGATGTGTCAAAGTTTGTAGAAGCCGAGGCCGCTTCACAAAGTTTTGCAAGACGACAGCTACCCTCCCCAACCAGGCCATTTTGAACGATAGACTACTATTCTAGTACTGGCTACAAGTTTTTCCTTTTTTTCTACTTTGCTGAACCCGATGTGAAGGTAGCGACAACTGTATCAACATGAGTGTTGTTGCGTAGCCAACTCCAAGATGGCACCAAATTGCAGTGGTGCCTTCAAACCTTCAAAACAACAGTTCAATTTACTCGATTCAGGATATGTTGTACGTCAATTAGGTCACGACGGTCTATCAATTCGAAATACTAGAGAAGATTGGGATGTAAAATTTTTTAAATTTTACAACCCGTTAGAGATGTGGATGACCAGCACTGGGTAATTTGTTATTTAAGTCACGTTTAAATAGAAATGTCTAAATGTGTTTAAAATGTTAGGCTACTATTTGAGTGTATTACAAAAAGTAATGGTTTTCTTTATTGTTTTATTTCGAACCCTCGTTATTCGGATGAAAGTGATGTTTGTATAATACTTCCATTATGCCTATTAAAATGTGTTCGGATGGTGGCCAAACTCAACTCAATTTAACAGGACTTTTATTTAAGACAAGGCAGCGGTTATTTCGACGCCATATTGGTTCACGTCACAATATTAATCATGTTGTCGCTGTCTTCACAATGTTTTACATAAAAAAGGGCTTGGTCCTACCAAGGAGTGTATTTTTTTCTTTGTAGAAGTTTCCTTTAGATTTTTCAAACTGGATAATGACAGGCTACATTGCATTTACAGGTTCATTCTAGACACCCCAGGTCTCCATATATATTATAGGATTTAGTCTACACTTGCAACAACCAATACATAGGACAGACAAATGAGGCCAGGAACATGGATTAACATCTCAGGTTGGGTAGGGATATAGACTACCCAGTAGACAAGCTGTCAATAAAATAAGGTGAACACTTTTGTTCATCAAATATTAAATGTTTTGCACAAACAAAAACATGGGTTTAAATAAAACCCATACATACAATACAATCTGATGTGCTAGGTCATACAATTAAAACAATGTAAGAGGAATATTATGTGTGGGGACTTTGGAACATCTGTAGGACGATGTTTGGAATCTTTCATCTGGTTTCAGTATCTCTTGCATCTGCCTTCATGTTTAAACTGAAGATCCAGTGGGGAAGATCGGGGTCAATTCCAGACGAAAGTGCACTGACACAAACGGCCTGTTCATTTTTAAGGTTTTAGGTCAATGGTAAACAAACCATTAACCAGTAAATAATGTATTAAGTGTCGGACATCATACGAGTATATGTTTAGGTGTATATGAGTTTTGACCTGGCACGATAAATCAGACCGTTTGTGAGGCTCCACTTGTTTGTTGATGACGTTCGCTACTGTAAAATTATATCATCCATTTATTTTTGCACAGTGGATGATATGCTAGAAGTAGGACTGTAAAGGTCATCCAGCCTTTTGAGTATGGCAAGTGTTATTTTTTTGCCCCCTCTAATTTCACTCCTGCTAGATAATGCTACTTTGTCTCAGCTGTCTTGTAACTACCCATTTGTTGTTATGCGTCCACATTGCCGGAAGCTGTCGTATCTTAGCAACTGAGTCATCCATTACACCGAATAGTATTGGCCCAAACCATTAATTGACTAGAATCAAACCAACCAGAGCTTTGGTATTGAAGAAGTACCGCCCACACAGCTTTGGGCTGTAATTTCTGAACTGACAACAAACATTTAGATAGCTAGCTAGCTTTCGTGTTGATACATATTTTACCAGTGGATGGAGAATACTTAGTTGAATAAGGTTAGCTCAAGTGTAAGAAAGAATACAAAAATGGAGAACATACATTTAGCTGCAGAGGAGGAGGATCTTTACACGGGCTACAATGATTACAATCCAACATACGACTCGGAGGTAAATTGGAATAAACTAGCTTAAAAAGGTTGAAGAAAAAGAGAGATTGGTTCTTGCCAATCCAACGCAATTTGAAATAATTGATATATTAGGAACCGTTAAAGTAACGTTAGCTGGTGCTACATTAGAGATTGATAACCTTTACAAAATTTATTTATTAGATAATTCATCTATTATGTGTAACCTTTTCACGCAAAAACAAGCTGCTTAGTACTATTGACTTATAGGTAGTTCATGTATCATTTTCGTTGTTTTTTTATTGGTGACTGTAACTTCTGACGTCTTCACAATATTCATAACTTTACAGCAACTGGTCAATGATGCTGGATTTCAGCAAGCAGTGAAGACAAGTCATGGAAGAAGGCCCCCAGTGAGTACAATGCATACATGTATACAGTTGTATTGAGACGGTTTCGTTGTATAAAATTAGATTATGAACAAAGTCTAACTGGTTTCAGATGACTGCGAAGTTTCCAGGCACTGCTATTGGAGGACGTGCAATAGGAACCTCTTTTGGAGTAAGTAAAAAAAAAAATTGTAGAATGTGTGTTCGGAATCCATAGTGTTTCCGTCACATCATAGGTTTGTAATAAATTAGGAGCTGAGCCAAATTAAGTTAAGATTATGATTTGAATAATGGGAGTTTGCTAGGATTAAAAAAAAGCTGTTCAGGGTTTAGACACCAAATATTTTTGAATACATCTAAAACAGGAATGTTTTATAAAAAAAAGAATAACATCCCAAAAGGTGTTAACAATAGATTAATGTTAATTCAAAATCATTGATAATATGATCAAACTTGTTTTGTTAATGTTTGACATTTGAAACTGTCAGGGAGAAAGCAGTTTTGGAAGGGATGAAAGGCTGTTGAAGGTGAGATAATAAAAAGCCTCAGGGTACTTTATTTGAGGGACTGTCGATAAACTGTCTTAAACCTAACACAAAGAACGTTCTATCTAAAAGCTGTCACAGGGACCTTATCTTTTTTTAGAGGCACAGATTATGCTTTTGGGTTTGAAGGAACCACATGTTTTTGTTTACTTACTTATATATATATATATATATATATATGTGTAGATATATATATATATAGATACTTATATATTTTGTTTGTATCTTTGTATTTTGCAGTCTCGAATGCCTATGGCTTCTTCAATGGGTAGACCTATGACTGGAGCAGTACAGGTGAGAGCCTAGCTTCAGTTTCTCTATTAGATTAAAAAAATGCATTGCCCATGGGAATTTACCTGCCTTACTGGATGGGTAGGTATTTTGTGACTTGCTGTTTAGTTATTGGTAAATCAGGATAGCAATTTGCAGTTCATCTGTGAGTGTTTTAATTGTTACACTTTACAGGATGGAGCTACCAGACCTATGACAGCTGTACGGGCAGCAGGCTATACATCTTCCTTGACCAGAGGTCAGTAAACTGGGAGAGAAGACTATCTTATGCAGTGAATATTAAAGAAGACTAAAAAGAAATTAGTCTACTTCTTCCTCAGTGTTTTAGAGTCAGGACGATATAAGTACTGGGTAATATCCTTTTTAACAGTCTTGGAGTTGTCCACTTGACACATTTATTTGTCCGTTTAAAGGTTCAACATTCGACCCACTCGGCCAGTCAAAGGGCCCTGCCCCTGCACTGGAGGCCAAAAGTGAAGACACGTAGGTCATGATTTCCGTTTGTCCTCTTAATCATATGCTACCCCAGTCTTTTATAATTTGCTCAGTTATCATTTAATGTGTTTTGTTTTTTTTTAGTCCTGAGGAAAAGATAAAGATCCTGGAGAAGAAAGTCAATGACCTGATAGAGGAGAGCTGCCTTGCTCACGGCCGTGGAGACCTTCAAGTGGTGAAAATATGTTTTGTACTCTCTGACCTACACTACGTGAACCTATCTTGCATTGTTGAACCCAATCTGGTATTCCGTTGCTAAACGTTGAACCAAGTTAAGTTCTTTATTTGGTTGTGTCTGTGTTTTAGGCTTTAGAGAAAGCCAAAGAGGCAGGCCGTAAAGAGAGAGCGCTGGTAAGGCAAAGGGAACAGTCCGGGAATGCAGACCACATTAACCTGGACCTCACCTATTCTGTAAATACCTACTAATTCTACTGCTACACCACATTTTAATGTGATATAATGACAGCTTTTCCCACGTTCAAGTGAGAGCTACAGTGGATATTACTTAT
The DNA here is from genome assembly GCA_036024795.1 of Galaxias rostratus. NCBI lineage: Eukaryota > Metazoa > Chordata > Actinopteri > Galaxiiformes > Galaxiidae > Galaxias > Galaxias rostratus. The sequence continues at coordinate 12,426 of JAVQJS010001359.1, read as the reverse complement.
GCTCCTATTGTTTTCACATTGTTTTCTCTGCCTTATCCAGGTACTTTTCAATTTAGCCAACCAGTATGGCAACAATGACATGTACCCAGAGGCCTTGAATACATACAATGTCATTGTAAAAAATAAGATGTTCAGTAATGCTGGTGAGTTTAATTGTGTTGACATGTCTGTCAACTATAGGGAAAACACACTACTACCTGAAAGTAAATGCACAAGGCAGACACTGAGAAATTTGTTTTTACAAATATAATTGATAAAATGTGAATCATTCATGCAATTCCAGGTTGTCCATATCTTTTTTTTGTTACAGGCCGATTAAAAGTCAACATGGCCAACATCTATTTCAAGCAGAAAAACTACCCCAAAGCCATCAAGTTTTACCGCATGGCCCTTGACCAAATCTCTAATGCTCATAAAGAGATGAGGATCAAGATCATGCAGAACATTGGGGTGGTCTTTATTCGAATGGGCCAGTACTCAGATGCCATCACTTCTTTTGAGCATATTATGAGCGAGAGCCCCAACGTCAAGACCGGCTTCAACCTGATCCTGTGCTACTACGCCATTGGAGACAGGGATAGGATGAAGAAAGCGTTCCAGAAGCTTATCTGTGTACCTCTTGGTATTGATGAAGATGACAAGTATATCGTAGCTAATGTGAGTGGAAGAGTAATATTAGAAAGATAAAAAGGACTCCTAGGGTCAGGAGATAGCAGTGTTATTATCCGGTGGAGCCTAGTTGATATGCTACCACTCATCAACCTCTGTTTTTTTATCTGGCACTCATTCTTATCTAGGAAGATACCCACCAAAACTTAGTCATTGAGGCCATTAAAAATGACAATCTTCATCAGATGGAGAGAGAACGGTAGATACATTCTTTCAATATCTACAAACTGTAAACATGCACCTTTTTTATATTTGCCAGTCATTTTTATTTAATTTCTTTGAACTACAGAAAAGCCTTGGCTGAGAAGTTCATTATGACTTCGGCCAAGCTCATTGCTCCAGCAATTGAGACTTCTTTTGCAGCTGGATTTGACTGGTGCGTATTTTATAACGAAAGCCAGAGGGCGATGATGAGCCAATGCTGTGGAAGTACTTATACAATGCTCGAACAATTTGCAATACAAGGTATTTACTTTTGCTTTAGGTGTGTGGACATGGTAAAGAGTTCCCAGTATGTAGAACTGGCCAATGATCTAGAGATCAACAAAGCCATCACTTTCCTTCGACAGAGGGATTTTAATCAGGTGAGCGTGTTACAAACACCATAACCTCCAATTTAGATTGGAGAAAATACACATAATGTGTGTTTCTTTTGGTCCCTCTCCCCTCCCCAATCTGTCCTGTCCATATGTGGACGCTGTAAATGTGCGGCGTGGCAGTGTTGTCTATGTGTCTCCTCCTCCTCAGGCTGTTTCATCAGCACTGCTTTAAAACGTTTTTTTTCCCTTTCTCTTCACTTCCTCAATTTTCTCTATTTTCCTCTCCCTCCCTCCATCTGCATGGCTTCTAAAGGTTGAGGTATGTGTGTTCCCTGTTTCGATATTCTGTGTGACTTCAGTGAAATTCATTTTACGCAAACAAAAACTAAACCATGTTAGCACATATATATTGTATAATAGTGTACCATTCACACTTCATCCCCATTTTGAAGGATCAGTCTCCCCTTGCCATTCATTCACTGAATTTCCCTGCCCACTTATGCATGAATTATCCATGATATAGTTCTGCTAATGCACGATACATGATGGGTAGCTGAGCTTTCAAACTCATCATCTCCTTACAAAAGGTGGTGGGAATGTTATCTAGTCACATGGTGTAAAGTAGTCTGTAGGTCAGTATTTTATTCATCCTCGTCTGTAAAGATCGATTGATTAAAATTCCCCCAGGCCGTGGAGACTCTGAAGACCTTTGAGAAGAAAGACAGCAGAGTGAAGAGTGCTGCAGCCACCAACCTTTCCTTTCTATTTTTCCTGGTACGAAACCTTCCTCAAAACGAATTCATGTTCAGTTGTAAGGATTGATGGAGAGGACAAGTATATTCCTGCTGTCTTTGCACTGTACCCCCCTTCAGGAGAAGGACTATGACCAGGCGGACCGTTATGCTGACCTAGCCATGACTGCTGACCGCTACAATCCAGCTGCCCTCATCAACAAGGGCAACACAGTGTTTGTCAAACGGGACTATGAAAAAGCTGCAGAGTTCTATAAAGAGGCCCTCAGGAATGACTCATCTTGCACAGAGGCCCTCTACAATCTTGGTAGGTACATCTTTATTATGAATCACCAGTTTTCTGGAGCTGATAAAACAATGACTTTTTCATCTTACAATAGGAATTTTAGACAATTAGAAAGTGTCCCATCACCCTTCTCTGGACAAGGCCAATGATATATAATGTAAAAATATTGAATTTTAGGCTTCAGTTGACTATCTTCTGTAAATTAACGACATGATGATTGACTTTTATTCTACTTATAGCAAATCTACATCGTAACTATTCAGCTTTGATTTGGTATATGATAAAAGGACCATTCACAGACAGCTACAGCATCAGTGTTCTTGTGAGCAAAATGCTTTGTATTGGCTATTGGGCTGATTTGGTGATGATGTTCTTCACAGGTCTGACCTATAAGAAGCTGAATCGTCTGGAGGAGGCCCTAGACTGCTTCTTGAAGCTGCATGCAATTCTAAGGAACAGTGCCCAAGTCATGTACCAGCTTGCCAACCTGTATCCTCTCAACAATGAGTTATTTGGTTATTATCTACGCATGCTCATTAATGCACGTATTCATGTCCATGTTGTACATGAATGAGATGAATATGTGCTTTTTAGCAAATTTTATATTATTTTGAGTTTATTTTATAAAAGTAAATGAAGGTCTCTACTTAATTTCTTAATGCATGCACATTTTTAAATGCACACGTGTTTGTGCTATTGAATGTGTGTAAGAAAATGTGAATGCATGGCCCTTGATTGATTCCTACCCAGCTATGAGATGCTAGAGGACCCCCATCAATCTATCGAGTGGCTGATGCAGCTGATCAGTGTGACCCCCACTGACCCCCAGGTGCTGGCTAAACTGGGGGAACTGTATGACAGTGAGGGGGACAAGTCGCAAGCCTTCCAGTACTACTATGAGGTAGACCACTGTACCCAATAAACAAATTCAATACACTATTAAAATTAAAGGTAATATGATATGTGGCTATGACGCTATAAAGACACTGCTCCTCCTTGTAGAAATCCAGTGCTGTACTGTTCTTGTCACACTTTTTATGCCCTGAATTAAAACCACGTAATTCCGTTTGGCATTGAACATGAAGTGGAAATTCAGAAGTATTCATCTGGCTTTGTGTTTTGGACCACAGTTATGTAACTGTATTTTTGCTGTGTTCTTTTTGGTCAGTCTTTCAGATATTTTCCCTCCAACATTGATGTTATTGAGTGGCTTGGTGCTTACTACATTGAAACCCAATTCTGTGAGAAGGCCATCCAGTACTTCGAGAGAGCCACACTCATCCAGTGAGTCTCCCATATTTTTAGTTTTGTTCCTTCCCTTCATATTTGTTTACTTGTGTATATAAAAGTTATATCCCATTTGTTCAATGTTATGTGGGCATATTTGATATGCGTATTCTTTTTCCTTACGTTTTCCCTTTTCTTTCTGTTCCTAAGGCCAACTCAGGTGAAGTGGCAGCTTATGGTGGCCAGTTGCTACAGGAGAAGTGGTAAGGCCTCTATTCATTTTAAATGACATGTCTTATCATGTGAACAAGCACTCCGATATATTCATACGTTAGCAAAGAAAAAATAAATGTGCCTTATTAAAGAATTTGGGAGATCCTATTTGCATCCCAATATAGCATTTTTTTTATTTCTTCACAGGAAACTACCAAAAAGCTCTGGAAACTTACAAAGACATCCACAGAAAGTTTCCTGAAAATGTGGAATGTAAAGTATCTTACTCTGCTGAACAATGGCTAGATGGCTATTAAAATATTTAGATTGGCTGGCAACAACATCTTTGCAGTCACAATTCATATAATTTGGTGGAAATGTCCAGGTTTACGTTTCCTGGTGAGGCTGTGTACTGACATGGGCCTGAAGGAGGTCCAGGACTACGCCACTAAACTCAAGAAAGTGGAGAAAATGAAGGAGATCAGGGAACAGGTACTGCTTTACACTGTTTACTCTCAGATGTATTAATACTATTACTTCTGTACAGTCATCCGCTATCCACCTTGACCTTTTTATACAATTATCGAACCAATATGGATTTTGCACAAATGCACCAAGATCCTCTGACATCCCCAGACATAGTTTGGTCCATAAACTGCATCTGGAGAGTCATGTGTTTTGGCCCTATCTTGTGGAATTCTTATCAGGGACTAGATTAGGAGGTACAGTGACATCCCTGTTAAGTAAAACCAGCTGCTCATAAATCAGTGCAGAGATGTTTTTGGATCTGAATGAGAATACCTCTACAGAATGTAGATAGGTTCCTCCACATTAGCTTACTTTAGAATAAGCTCATTCAAACCCCAGGCACTCTGGTCTGCACTGTCTGTTGTTATGGCTTTGCTTCCCGCCATGGAAACCAAGAAGCAATTAGCTTGATATTTTCCATACTCACTACGCAGAACTATCTTACTATCTTTAACACGAGTAGCAAGTCAGTTGAGGGTCCTCTTATTTCTTAACGTAATGTTTTTCTTCCACCCCAGAGGGGGAAAACTGCCAGGGAGAGCAGCGCCAGAGGCCGTAGAGAAGGCAGCTCTGGCAGTGGTGAGTGAGCCCTCCAACCAACGTTCGCTATCTTCCAGATCTCTTTTTGTCTGTCTTTGACTTCTCCACTTCCTCATTCTTCTTGCCGTCCATATCTGCTCAGCGGGTCCCCCTACCCCAGCCTGCAGCCCTCCCAAGAAGGCCGGCGCTGCACAGGGTACTACCTTGCACTCCTTTGTAGCGTAGCCAGTTACTCCCTCAGCTGTAGTCTCTCATAGGATTGTTCTAGAACACTTTTACGGCTTTCAGCTTTTCTGGGTTTCTGGGTAAAGTTCAATGCACACACATTGCAAAGCTGGTAGAGTCATTACGATAAAAGCTTTCCAAATATAAACACAAACACAAACCAAGCCCTGCAGTAGAAGAGACAGGTTAGAAGAAAGTAAGATTGTGACGTCGGGCAATATAGTTATGTGTTGGGGTTTAGTTGAAACAGGGTTTGAGTTTTTTGTTTATAATGAAGTGCTCAGGTTACTTTTAGCCAATTGAGAGGCCAGATGTAAAGCAGCTGTTAGAGACCGGTGCAACCTTGGAACCACACATAGCAGGTCTAGTTGTCCCGGCTCTTACCTCGGAAAGTATTTACATAATAAAAGCCATCAACGGTATTTCAAAGAAAATGAAAATCAACCAAGGTTTACGCAAAGTAAATAACCAAAGGAAGCTGTATAGCAGACGTATTAACCAGTAAAAACAATTACTTTTTGGAAGATGGTTAGTCCTGATAATGAATTGCCTACTTTTTCAATTCTCTTTAATTCCAACATCTACAGAAATGGACGTCAAAACAGGTGAGACAGATCAACTAAATAATATAGTTCTCAACATAGCAGAACTTTATTTTTTTTGTTATTTCCTTCTCCATTCCACTGTGAATTTCTGACATTATCTTTACACCTGTTAAGAGTTTCCAGGTGTTTTTTTTTGTCTTCTTATGTTCTTTGGTCTCCATCTCTCTGTTTCTTGCTTGGCCTCTGTTTGGACTGCTTAGTGTCTCACTCTGAGACTAAACAGCAAAGTCCAGTCCTGGGGACAGGAGGAGGTATGTAGCCCATGTGTCAATGGTCTGCACTGTGCAACCCTTATGTATTCCATTTATCTATGGTCCAATACTTTTCCACTCCAAAAGAAATCAGAATACCTTAATTGCAAACAAATGTTCATGCCACATATTACTGCAGGGTTGAGAAACAACCACAAAGAGAGCAGTTGGTAAAAAAAATTGCTTTTTTTTAGGAATGAAAACCTGAGCTGAAAAGCTGCCGCTGCTTTTACATGACTTTTCACTGTGCGTTTTCGTTAGACCGTGTCGTTCTAGAAAGCTTCTCGCAAGCAGCTGTGATTCCATGATGCCAAGAATGGCTCCCTACTGCCACTCACCTTCACTAAATATTTGCATGGAACACACAGCAGAGGCCAAAGACAGAAAGGAAAAAGACAAAACTGCCCCTGAAAGCGTAGAAAACCACCCTACAAGAATACACTACCTTACGTTTTCTCTTTTGTGACATTGTCTTCAATGTTTATGCAGTGCAGATAGAGCGGGTGCTAGTAGTACACACATGTTACTCTCCAAAAGATTGTACTCTTACACACTTCCAAATCTGTCTCGGTCAGCTCAGCTGAGGTGGCAAGACGATCACAAAATATAAGAAACAAACAGACTAAACATGGACTTAAGCCTGGGACAGCATGATTTACATGGTTGAAGTTCACTGTTGACACTTGGAAGTGAGGTTGTTATCCAATGAAAACCTCAGATTTGTTACATTGTGTGAGGTTATGAGAAAGGTTAATTGACTGTAAAGGACATTGGAATATAGGGCCTCTTTCTTTCCTGTTTTTAGTTTTTTGTCTGTTTTCCATGACTACTTCCCAAAAACTAGCTGGTTACCAGATGTTGTGTGTGGGTGTCTATCTCCTCTTCCACCATTTCTGTGGACCACCAGGTTTTTCTGTCTCGTGAACTTGAAACAAAAGGAAACACACAAACAAACATGTTACCGGGTTTAAAACTATGTAAAGACAATTGATAATGATCAACTGCTGTTTTTAAGTATTATACTTAATCAGGTAAGATAGAGAGTCAGGTCCTTTTGGGTCAACTGGAAAACATTGTGTATTGTAGAAATAATGCAACAAACGTTTCCTTTCCTTTGTTCTCAGCAGACAGTGGACACAGCAGCCATGGGACTAGTGCCAAGGGGGAGCGCATGAGCGCGAAGCTAAGGTCTCTGCCAAGCTCCAACGAGCCCTATGAGGCCAGCAGCCAGAGAGAGATTGGTGAGGAAAGTCCAATATTTTCTTCTTTCCACTATTCTCGTAACTTAAATATGAGTTGTGTTTGCCATCCAATGTACAAATACAGTATCCACATGGTCCACAACCTACTTCACTATTATTTTGTATAGTATCACCTGTTGCCATTATTGTGTGCAATTGCCTTTCTTTGGTCTATCGCTACCTACTGAGTAGCATTGATTTTAAAATCCACAAAAAGCTATTTTTGTTTCTAAAGATGCTTCCTACATGGACCCTTTGGGACCTCAGATAGAGAGACCGAAGACTGCAGCAAAAAAGCACACAGAAGAGGACGACTTTGCTGATGAAGAGCTGGGAGACGACCTTCTCCCAGAATAGCCATCACCAACATAATAACCCTCCCTTCTCCCCCTCCATCTTTAACTTTATCCTTCTTTTAAAATATATATTTGACTTCATTATTAAATAGACTGTGTCATTCATTAATCGAGAAAATACTTGAAAAAGTGGAAGGAATGTTGGCAATGTCCATTCAATTTGGATGTTCTATGTGTTGTACTGAGCTTTTGGCCATCTTATATAAAATTAATACAAAGCTGTTATTTATTTTGTGATAAATGCTTATGCTGTTTAAAATGTTCGTCAATAATCTATTTTTACAGTAGTTACAGAATAAATAATTTATCATTTCTGCATAAATCTGTTTTTTAAAGTCGGTGATTAGGAACATTTGCCATTTAAAATTAATGCAATATAAACTTTCTTTGCCTCTTGCGCAGTAGTGATGCTTTCTCTCAATGTAGTGCACATTACAAAAGTAGGATAAGCGGTTCTGATAATGGATGGATGGATGGATGAGCACTCGTTATAGGTGAAAAAAATTGTTGACATCTGTCTACTAAAGCTGACTTCCCTCAGCGCTCAACAGCGTTTTTTTCTGTAATCGTGAGAAAAGGAGTAGCCTGTATTTCAGCGATGAATATTTCGGCAACAAGTCCCACCCTGAACAGACACTTACCATAACCTAATGAACAAGCGTTTTATTGGAATGGGGAAAGTCGCGGACGATACATCAATTTCATTTGGATGTTTAATATAATTATCGACAACATTTTTACAGTTAAGTTTTATAGTACAGGGTTCTTTAAGCTAATGCCAGCTTTGCAGCGTTTTTGAGTGTTTTGAAAAGCGCTTTATAAATAATGTATTAATGCCAGCGAGCAGAAATCGGAGCCAGTGCAATTTAAATTAGGCAAATATCTCGGCTCAGTTTTTAAAGTGTACTTGCTTTTACTTAGGATTTATTTGGTATTATTTTGAAGCTTGTATATAATTTTATTTTGCTAATTCTGGGGGTGAAGTTTGGCTCCAACGCAGTCAAGCAGCGATGTTCGGTAGAATTATTGTTTTGCTTTTTCATCTGGTGCTGATACTTACGGTGACTTTGACTGCAAGGGTTTCAAAGAAGAAAGCATCAAGGAATCGTTCATGTCTTGATTTACCTGAGGAGATCCTTGAGCAAATGTTCGGGCGGCTTTCCGTGGGCGTACTGAGCGCATTCCACCACACTCTACAGCTGGCGCCTGTGGAGCGACAGAACCTTACCTGCCCGTCAGTAGGTCGCCCGATTACTAACAGAAAGTCTCGTGTCCCTGTGAATTTACTCAGCCTCTCCCCTTGGGCGTACAGGTCAGCCAAATAAAGAATTTATCAAACGTGTTAATTTTTGTGCATCGTTATTAGCATAGAGCGAATGTACCAAATTGTTACATGAATAAGAGGCATGTAAAACAGACATAATTTATCGTAATCTTTCAACAGGATTTCCCACGACCCTTCAAGATATCCCCGGGTCATACCTGAGGCCTATTGTCTGTGTAAAGGCTGCCTGACTGGTCCTTTAGGGGAGGAGCGTGACCAGTATCGCAGCACCCCTGTGTATATGCCGTCCATCATTTTAAAACGTACAGGTTCTTGTATGGGCGGCCGGCATTCTTACACAGAGAGCTATGTTTCTATTCCAGTCGGATGCACCTGTGTGCCACTACTAGAGAAAGATAGAGATGCACAGAGAAGCAACCAGAGTATTGAAAGAGCACAAATGAAGGCTGGAAAATTGATCTCCAGTGACAAGAATGTATAGACACATATGTACACATACATAGGAACAGAGGAAGAAAGCAAGTTACTGAGGTATAAAAGAGTAAAGGAATATATGAATATGATGTTTTATTATAGTATCCATGAAATCTGCCACGTATGCTGCAAGTTTCAGAAACCGTTACAGTACGTACTTGAGGGACACTGCCACCTACTGACATGAATAACATTCTTATGTCCACTCAATGTGAGGCAGTATTTAACATTATCTTAGATAACCAAGCAAGTGTGATATTTAAATAACTAAAACAAAGTCTATGCAAGTAATGTCACATGGTGAACGTCAAAGCGCAATGTCTGAGTTAATCTGCATTTAGGTTTGTTAAACTGTTAACACTGTTAAAATATTAAATTTGGTTACTTTTTTTTTTACAACATATTTTTATTATAAAATAAATCAGTAAAAAAGTGAGAGTTCCTCTTTATCTTTGATTCCAGTGCCACATGTCTTTCAATACCTCTTGTTCAGTCAGGTGACAAAAAAAAACTACAGCCTCCCAAATATCCATTCTATTCAAGTAATGTTGATGCATCAGGGCTGTGATTAAAGCTGTTTCAGACAACTGTCAGTGATAAAATAAATGTCACGAAGAGCAGTCTTCAGGAGGAAAGTAGATGTGAGGGGTAGTTCACAAAACATCTGAACTCATTGGCCAAGTTCTTGTTGTGCTTAGGGAGGAAGCTGCACATCTTTAGACCTAGGAGCTTCTCTGCATGCTCTCCCATGATGGCTCCTTAGTAGAAGGGGGACAACACTCGATGTCACATTGAATAGGTTGGTATTGTGAAGAGTCAAAATTCACAATCCTTTTATTAAAGTACTGCGTTCTTAACTAAGAACGTACAGCCTATTTTCGACTTATAATTATATAAGTACATATATAACTCTTGTACATGTTTAATTATTTTTAGTTGTCGATTTGTGGAATCAATGCATTCGAGATGTTCAAAAGATTTTACTGAAGACAAGAATTCACATTCTCACCTGTGCAAAGCAGCACCTTGTCCTTAGTCAGGTACTTGATTGTCTCAGCCACCTTGCTCAGGCACTCTTCAGACAAGTACGGAGGATCTGCCAGAACTATGTCGAAACTCTGAGGGTCCACATGCTCGGGAAGAGCGAGTGGCGCATTGTAATCGTAGAAGATGAACTCTTGGCCGAAGGTGGAGAAGCGCCGATCGTACTCTAGCACCACAGCGGACACATCGTCAGAGCCTTCCACAACACCTTGCTTCAATTTCTGGTACACACTAGGTGCACTCAGGCAGGCTATCCTGCCATATGAATGGTATGGTTTAAGTCGTGTTTGTATTCCTTGAAACCAACATTAAATTCTTGTTTCTGTTCAGTAACAATGAAAAAAACATAACTGCATAGACCTACCTGCCTTCTTTACCAACTTCACGTATGACCTCTTCTGCCAACCTTGTCGCCGTGTCATCACTGTACCAGAACTGGCTCATACTCTAGGGGGGAGGAAGAACAGGTGGACACAAAATATATTGAGACACAACAAACAGTTAACTGGGATAAATACCATGTTCATCCTATAGAGGGAAATGGACACCCAAATGTTGCAAAATTATAAAAGTTAGAATGCATTCCAACCCAATCTTCTCCCACAGATCCAACTGAAAACTTGTCATCTGTATGCTGTGCCTGACGTGTTCCGGTCTCAGTGTAAAATTCCTGCAGGGCAGCCAAGGTTTCAGCGGACAACGCGGGGACATCATCGTCACTGTCAGTCATGACTTGTGGTGGAAGGTAGGAAGGCCGAGTACCAGTTCACTGCATACTGCTCAAACATAATAGGCAAAACAAATAACAGTATCAGCCAATGTTCCTGAACACGAACTCTTGAGAATCAAAACACAAAATAAAGTAAGTAGCTATATAACATATGGGTCACATAAGGATATTTAAGAAATAAACGAATATCGTCAATAAATACGCAAATTCAGCGTAAAGATTAAAATAACACAAGTAAGCTACCTTTTAGTGCCGTAAGGAATAGTAAGGCGTGCCACCTTGGTCGAGGCGGAAGACTATCGGCCGCTCGCGTGGTCAATTGTTGACGTCGTCAACTAAGTGTTCTTCTATATTTTTTTATAGTGGTTACCACTAAATTGTATGGTGCATTACTGCCACCTACTGTGTATAGAGGGTAAAACAGTGCCCATCTTCGTACACCTCGAGGGTAGTTTTTTTTTTTCTTTTTTAAAACCAGTAATATTAATTACATTAAAAACTTACATCAGTCAGTGTATATAATTAAACGCAGTGGCCTTCGACCAATGCTTTTGTTGGAAGGTTAACAAATAATTAGAAAATAAAGACCCAGACCATTTTATATAATAAGTTTATGTACACTTTTACATTTCATAACTCTTTCAGGCAATCCACAATGACCCAGCATAGCGCTCTACACAGGAAGAAAGATCAAAGAGTCCATCTTTAATGCAATTGTTTCAAACAAGTGGATGTTGCTCCATTCCTTTTTTGGTTTGTTATTGCTCTCTGCAGTCTCAGCTTCCATCCAGTGTGTTAATGCGTTGAGAGTGGATGTGTCTTAGAAAAATACAACAAAAATGTGTGATAAACCTTTTTCGGGCAAATTCTTTGAAGCCAACACGGCCTCCCCTTAAACAGCAATCAACCATTGGACATTGTCTGAGAAGAGGTGGCACAGAATAAAATAACAACCCAAAAAGCAAACTGAACCAAACAGCGCTATAACTATTCTTCTGGTGAACTGGTGAATCTTTTTCACCTCAGATTTATTATATAAAACTTTCAGTCATGGTTGTTATTTTTTCAGTTTTTAAAAACATATATACACCCTTAAGGAACACTAAGTGATTTGGTTTTTTCCATCCACTTGTTTCGCTTAAACAACTCTATAGAGCCAGCAAGAGCCTCTTGTTGCCATGTCAATATGTGTGTGTGTATGCGTCCACCATATTTACGGTGTATTGCAGGCACAATCGTCACTAAGACATGCTTCAGCTCACTGCGCAAACCAACACAGGAGTCAACACACAAAAACAATCGATAAAACAAAGGCACTCTGGGATGGGGGCGCAGCTAGGCTGGAGGTTCCTGGTGCCTTAAGGGGAAGAGAACAGATTGGCCCATCCCCACAATGTTCCTCTCAGCCACGGGGGGGGGGGGCCCGCGGGGGGCGGGGGGGGGGGGGGGGGGGGGGGGGGG
>JAVQJS010001336.1:0-23682 GCA_036024795.1 Galaxias rostratus | reverse complement strand
TGTAGAAGCTATAAATTCAGCTATTTCATTTAGTTTATGTAGAGTTTTTACCTAATTGATTTAGGGTAGTTTCATAATTTGGTTAAATTGTGCTGTTTTGCAAGTCCTGTGCCCTCTGTAGAAATGTGACTTTGTGCATATAGGTCAATTAAGTAATATGGCAATACCATTACACTACCGGTAGAGGGTAGTATGATTAGTGTAATTGTGGTAAAGAAAGGTTGAGACTGGAAGAAATACAGCAATGAAGACGCCATCTAATGTTCGGAAACATGTCAAGGACAAAAAAGGGTTATACGCCAGTTGTAATGCACCAGTGGCGATGGAGAATTATATTGGTGTTTTTGGACCCAGAATATTTTTGCTGGAATTTAGTGATTAGTTGACAAGAGAATTGCATCACAGCTACAGATAGTTTTAATTGGCTACCAAATAATTCAAAGGGAGGAGTCAAGGGTTGGGCCTGACGTCAAGTGTCTGCACATGCGCTTTAATTATTAGAGCGAACCCCGTGTCTGTCTGTATATGTAAGACCGAGACCGTCCAGCAATTGTACAGTCTTACGTGAACAACCCTGATGATCGTGAGAGCCTTTTCCTTCTGTAGATTTTAAGAATAGACTTTAAGTTATCATTCTGAAAAAATAATTGGGTTAAGCTATTTCTTTGCTGCGTCCACGAGCCATCACTGCCGACGCCAGAAATAACCACGGGGACAGACCAGGGTAACGTTTACGTTAGCAGTGAAAGGAAGCTGGTTCTGCCGATTCTTGCCTCATTAGACAGGTGAGTTCTCTATCCGCCTTTTCAGATTTTTAAGTTTATACTTTTGATAATGACAAACGGCATTTCTACTTCGCTACATAAGAGAGGTCAAGTCTTACTTCACCGTGAACACAAAATTAACGCTAGAGAAAGTCAATAACGCCGGTGGCTAACGTGTTGTATTGCCGTTAGGGGCCTCATGATAAGCCTCTTTGAAATTAGCTGATGAAATAACATGAAAAAATGTTTTATATTGATACAGACTTCATTGATCGTAGAGGATGCACAGCCATTGCTTTACAAATTTTTACATTAAATGTTGCCAGTACTTACAGCCAAGCTGGTGATGACAGTTTGTAACGTCAGTTTTATCAATATTGGTAGATGGGCAACATGATGGCGTTGTCCTGGAAACAGGTTTTTGGCAGATGCGCGCGCGAGAGGGGAGGAGAGAGAAGAAGAGGGTGGGTGGGTGGCCGGCCAAGTGTATGGGTTGTCTATGACAAGTTTACAGTAGTGAAGGGGGTTACTATGATGCAACGTACACATTGGCTTGTATAATGAGGAGTAAACTTTTGAAGTCAGTAGTTTTAGGATTGACTTCTATTTATAAATTGCATAGCATTATTTAAGACAGGTTTCACTTCATGCTTAATATTCATTCACATCTATATTTCATATGAGGTTTTGTTTAGTTCCTCTCCTCATAACTCCAGGGTTAAAGTTTAGGGAAATTTAACGCAACACTGAGAGCTGGTCCTCATTACAACCAGGGAGTGGAAATTATCTGGCCTCCGGATGATCGAAAGCAAACATTTAAACATTACAGAAGTCTGGAATTTCTTTACTTGGAAGTTTGTTGTATTCACGTAAATGTTTACTGAGCCAGTTCCAGTTAATTGAGACAGAGTCGCATGGTCTTGCTTGTTTCTCGTGAAGTTCAAAAGCAGCTGTCATAAAAACAAACTGGCATCTGGGATCCCAAATGTAAGATCAATTGTATGGAAGCACATAATTAAGTTCGAGGAAAACCACTGCACCTGTCTTCAGCGCATATTCCGGACTAGCCAACTAGAAATTCACTGAAGTAATTGTGGATGGGATGAAGACTGCTCGAAGGGACTTATGTCAAATATGTCTTCCGTCCTTTGTGTAACCTAATAGATACTGTGAACCTCCTGAAACAGAACTATAATCGCTGACATGCATCAATTGCATGTTTTCTCAGATTGGAAGTAGGGTGTGACCGTCAGTCTTCCCCCTCAGCCCCCAGATAACGTGAACACACTCAGCTTGTAAGTCTTAAACCTTGAACGTGGAATTATCCCACTTTCAATTATATCATAGCACTTAGTAAATCAAATAGGTTGTAGTCGAACCTTATGGGTTACTTCATAACACTTTCCTCTTCATTGGTGCAAAGTACATATTCTTTGTCTAATTGTTCATCGTATATCACTTAGTTATGCATTTATTTATTGTTTACCCTTCGATAACTGACTTTGGTAGTCCTCTGCCATCTCTTGAGCTGTACTGCTCATCTTAATTCACAGTTTTGCTCGAGGACAAGCTGCTGTACTTAAACTGACCGCACAAACCGTTGTATTATGTTTAGTTGTACTATCTCCACTCGGTCAAATATCCAGTTTTAGAATGGAACAACTTTGGTGATTACCAATTTGAGAGTGAGCCCACTTGCTGGAGAACCACCTAATTTGATGAGGGTGATCATAGTACGTTATGTGTGAAAGGGATCTTCCTCTGGCCAACTGCTCGGCTGAGGTAATCACACACGCAGTAAGACTTAGCTAGTTACGGTGTTAGCATGTATATCAATCATGCATATTTGTTGTCAAACATTTTCTTTGACATGCCCAGTTCAGTTGAGACGCTTCAAAAAGCTGGAATGATTTAGTCTGGTCACATCTGGTATTGCAGCTAATCAGCAGTACAACAAGGAAGACTTAGTCCAATGCAACTTTCAAAATATGCATTTCCCTTGTGGAATGTAATAGTATTTGATCATAAATGTAGTTTTTGCAGCGCAGAGTTTTGAGCATGAATTTGAAATATTTACCAGACTAGATCAGATTTGCTAATTACAATTTGATCACTTAGGCCTATAACTAATCCAACATTGGCCAGTTTCAGACTTAACCCAGTACTCAGGGATCCTTCCATTAGGTGTGCCTTGTCATGGAAGTACACCTTTGTAGTTGCTGTCAGGATGTTTGTAGTTTTTTCTTTTTTCAACTTTCACCAATATTAGGAACTCCAAGGACACGTAGCTGCATATTTTGTATTCATGGACTGAGAGAATTCCAATTGAGGTTTAAATGTATTTGCTTTAATATCCATAGCGTAATGGAATATTATAACGGAATCTCTTCAAACGGTGGGGCTCACCAAAATCACGTACAATAGGAAACTGCTTCTACCAGCTTTAATATGCAATCCCTAGCTAGGGCACCAAGGCAATTAAAAAATATGTTTGCTTTTGGCAAAAACATTGCATTCTTTTAAATGGGGTAGATTCCTAATTGTCATGTGATTTGCTTAAGAAGGCTTCCACAGGCCACCCCTGAGAGCACATGGATTTAATTTGAGGAAATAATTACAGTTTTTAGGATTAAAATGAAATAAGGCAAAACAAAAATAATTTTAACAGAAAAAATAAAATGCCTAAATACTTTTGTTTCTTTTTACAGGACAGTGAATCTTTATCCTAAATTCCTATTTTGCTTTACTTAAGTATCAAACTAATACAAAAAAGGGGACTTCAATTCATGGTTGCAACTTAATTTAAATGTTCATAAACTTTGATTTAAATCAAAACTAAAACCCTAAAGCAGTAATATCGTTCAAATCAAACCTTTTATATCAGCAGCCATATACTGCTGTCAGATGTATAGGGAACGATGGTCACGGAAACATCATGAGATTGTCCATTTGACCGTGTGTCTTGCCGCGGAGGAGGTTGATATGATCTAGCCATAAGTCTGACTTCCTGCTGTGACAGTGGACAGCATGTGAGACCCAAGCAGCCAGCGTGACGTCTGAAGCCTTCCATGTTTCTCTGATCTGTAGGGATCAGATTGGCTAGTGGTAGACCGTAGGCATGGCTTCACTAGCCTTCCAGTTCCAGACACACTGTTTTTGTTTACTCTTGACGGTGTCTGATGTCCCTAGATTAACACAAAGGACATCTCTGTTGGCCTCAAGTTGTAGTATGGCATAGGGGGCAATTCATGGGAATGTTCACAGGACTGCAGTATGAATAATGGACAATATTCATGCTGTGCTTACTTGAGTCATGTTATGTTATCTAAGTAGTACTAATTGGTTTCTTAGAGACAGTAGCAGCCTCAAAAGAGTACGGTAAAGTTGGTGGGGCCATCTGGATTCATTTGAGTTCTGAGTGCTGGTATCTGAGCCATACGTGTAGCGAAGGCCTCACCCTTAAACCATCCTATTATCAGCCGTCCACCCTCGTCCACCCCCTTATCTGTCTCTCCCTTTGGAGCTCCCCTCCACCCATTACCTCAGAACCGCAAAGCACCAAAGTGGGATGTTATGAAACAGTGCGGCTTTCATGTTGTGTTGAAAGTTCACGCAAAGAAAAATGAAATGGACCCATGCTCTCTTTGCATGCTCATTCTTTTTTGTAATCATCTTATGTTTGTAAAGTACACTAAGCCGTGATACACGGGGTTAAGCTAATAGCCGGTATTCCCTACAGTTAATCTATAACCATGGGAAGTGGGGCTCCCAGCTATAGCAAGCACAGGCAGGGTTCTAGAAGATGTTAGAACAACAAGCTTACATATCCTTCAGCCTTTGTAAATGTCTTATGATTTGCTCTTTGTGCCTAAGGAGCCCGATAGAAAAATGCCCGAGGTAGTGGGTGGTTTCACACACAGAGACACACTATAGATTTAGCCTATTCATTACTGTTTAATGTTCCTCAACCTTTACAACTGTCATCCTTCCCGGCTTGCATGCTGTGTCTTGCTGTTTGTGGGTGGGAGAAAGACTGTTTGAGAACAATCACCGACTTTGATGTCTAGCTGTGCGTTGGCTTCGTAACTGTCCGTCCCAGAGTTTTATATCTTTGACGATGGCTATATTAAAGGGTCCTGTTTAAATAATGAGCCTCATTTTGCACACTAGCCCATTAGTCAATTCACCTAGGAAAAAGGGCCTTTGAGACGCTAGCAACCTGAAGGCTACAAACCAATCACAATACTCTGACTGATAACCACTGGGGAAACTGTTTAAGGTGTAGACTTGATCTGTTCAGTGTGTAAAGATGTGTGTACGGTTTGATCTTGTCGCGTCTGGCATGACCATGTATGTTTGACCCAGCATTACTTGTTTTTGTCATGTGCTTGCATGTGTGTGAGAGAAGGTTTTAAAGGAATGTTTTATGACTGCTGCATCCTTCCACAGCTTTTGAACTTTTTGTTTGTGTATATGTCGGGAGATGTGGAGCTTTTACCAAGAATGGACTGGCCCTAACTAAAAAGCAAGCCTAATCCCATGCATCTCCCATTCAAGCCCTCACCCACCTCCACTCAGCAGGGTTCTTGCCCTTTAGCGCTCAGACCAATGACCTCCTGACCCCCACCGACCCTTATTGATTTCTGAGTGCGAGAGGCAAAATCTAACCAAGACAGGGGGCTAGACCTAGATTTTCACATCGACTCACTGTAGAGAGAAGCGGGATTATTTAGACAAGATACAATCAGAATACACTACCATCCTTAAACCACTGGATAAAAGTTCAAAAGTATAATTATAACAATAATAATATTCTTTTGTTAAAAAAAAAGAAAAATATTTCAAGGACACATTTTGAATTAATCTTGTTCCACACAATGAAGAAGCAATAGTCTATCTTTATTAATTTGATTTATTGATTTTTTTATTTTATTTGGGTATTTGAACTTGTGACAATTTAGTCCCGAGGGAGCAGTCCTACCGACTAGGCTGAAATGTATTCTTCAAGTTATAAAAAGTCACTTTCATTTTGGGAATAAGACTGACAGGCCACACTTCCAATCACTTCTAAAAAAAAATCTAAAGACATCAAACAAGCATGAGTACCACAACTTTCAAGCCTAAAGCCAGTGTTTCCTCTGCCAAAGGTCTTTCTTTAATCTGGGATTTGAAAATATAAAAAGGATTTTATGAGAGAAGACAAGGCCTGAATGGCAGTTACACGGGACCTCAATGTAACAATAGGGTACTTTATCTGTTTGTATCTTGTGCAACAGACCAAATAAGAAGCATTAACTGTTTGAAAGGAGTGGTCTAAAGGTACAAGGCCATTTAGATCAGCAAAAATAACAGCAAGCAGAGAAGGATCCAACTCAGTCATCACTTCAGTTACACACAAACTTCATTGTAACTTGTAAAGATTACTACATATTTCCCTCACAGTAAAAAATATATACTTTTCACTTGTAGGCGTGTTGTTATACAGACACACCAGAGGCAATATGCCGAGGCTAGAAATGTTAGATCTTGACAAAAAGTAAACTTCACCACAAATGAACAGATTTCCTCAAGGAAGATTGTCTAACACAGCTCTTCTTCTTTGTCAATATAACTAGAAGGTTGTCCTATTCAGATTAATATTTAAACTGAGTTTGCCTAAAAAACATATTTAATGTTTTAACACTGTTTGGACTTGACTTGCATAGTATGTCTAGATATTAGGTCTACATTTAGTTTTTCTCAAGGTTGCCTTCATAAAGTTGGCAACACACGAGTGTGAGGGATCAAAGATTATTTGAGATCGCTATTAATTACAGGAGATTAAAAGATTTGTTAGTTTCCATGACAACAGATTAGTGGACCGAAAAAATCCACTCAATGTTTTTACATTTTCTTTACTGCATTTGATTTTGTGTACAGTTCTATACAGATTAAATTCCCTCTCTTGATTATTTAATAGCTTAAAAAAAAGAAAAGTGTTCTCCAAATTTGTTACGGTGGTTGTTGTCTTTTCACTCGCCCACAGCACGTACATACACACACTCACTTACGTTGTGGAGTCTCGCATAACATTTTTTTGTTTTTTATTGAGCGTTTATTTAACCAGGTAAGTCCCTTCAGAACCAGTTCTGATTTTCCACAACAGCCTGGCAAACATAAGCATGGGATAATGTGCAGTGGATTAGGTTGCCATGGTTATTGATTCATGCAGCAATACAGCGGTATTCAGGGATAAACCACATTGGTTGCATTGGCATTGGCGTCTTTCCCCAAAAAGAATCACCTTTTTTTATTGTGAAAGTTCCCAGCTTAAAGTTCCCAGCTTAAATCCAACTGTGACTTCATACTCTTTTATTTTTACTTCCAGAAACAAACAAGTCATAGTATGCCGTAGATTGACCTTTTAACTTACTATAAGTTAAATTACATTTCTTATTTCATGTTGGTTTTTCTTGTGTATGCAAAACTAAGTGCTGCTGCTGTTTTAACCTCTTTATTTTAAATCTATTTTTTTACATCAATATGACAGTCTTGTATTCAGTGCCCACTTTGTCTAACATGACATTTTAAGCCTAAAACTGTCCCTTTTATCCCTCCGTCTCTCTCTCTCTCTCTGTGTGTTGATACTGGTGACGTGCGTGGTATCCTTGCCCCCGGGTAGTGACGGTTTACCAGTCACCAGAAGAGAAAGGAGAGGAGTCTCTCAGGCAATAGTGGACGTGGCTAATAGCACCTCACCTGCTAGCATCTCCTCACATTAGTGCTCGCCTCGTCAGAAACGCAGTCACCCTAGGGCTGACTGGCAGAGTTGTACACACACTTCACAGCACTCCTTTTTTTACTGCTCCACTATGTGCCATGCCAGAGACTTTACTGGCTGTCGAGGATCATTCTACTTAAGTTCGGAAATCTGACCTAAGCATGTGACGGTAGACCGGGGGTTTGTGTTTTATGGGTCGGGTCTTCGCCGTCACCAGTAATTGGGATCTCACTGTCAGGAAAACCAAAAATCTAATTGTCTCGCTGAATGAATCAACACCATTGACAACTTGCTGCTTCTGAATGATTAACTAATGGATAACAAATTTAACTGCTGTCTCGCTTCCTTCCCCTATTACCCCCCACCCCTACTTCCCTCTCTTAGTCCCCCCTCCCCCCTATTTCTCTGTCTCTGGTTCCCTCTGCCTTCCCCTTCCTCCTCTCCCTCTTTCACCCCTCCCACACAGATGCACCCCGCCGCCCAGCTCGACAGGAGCGATGGGATGTGTCAACTAGGTATTACACCTATCCAACACTAAACACTGCAGGAGGGCGGGGTCGGGGATGAACGGGGAGGAAGAGGGATAAGGGTTGGATCAAAGCAATGTTAAAAGTTCTCAAAAAACATTTAACATTCAGACTTTTATCTCTGGCACGTAAACTCACCCTCACCTTCTTCACGGAGTCGAACCGGTGAAAGCACTTTGTTGTTGTTGATGGCTGAACCCACGCTCCCAGGTGACGTGCACCTGGTAATTGTCTGAAAATACAATTTAGGCCAACTTTCATGGCATCCGTTACATATTTATATGGGCTAAACCTTATAAACCGGTGAAAATGTGAGGAGAGTATATGCATATATATGTGGTACAAGGGTGTTTTAACATAGTATAAAAATCACTAGGATACAGCTCGCAAAACAACTATATTGCATTCAACTCCGTTCCTCTGTCTCACCTTTTAATGTCGGAAATTATATATTGGTTCTATTTACTTTCCTTACCTTTTTGTATAAGTTGTTCTTTGTCAGTTTTTATGTTTTGATTCCATAATGTTCCCACTCCCCTAAGACCGTGGTGGAGTTGTTAATTCATGCTTTTCTGTTTCATTATCATATAGAATATGCTTCAGTGTCTTTCAGACATTAAACCCAAAAACTCAATGGCATGTTACGGCTCTCCTAGAAGGTAGAATCAAAAATTTTCCTATGGCAGAAACGATTGACACTAGATCTTAATAATCTATTTGGTGTCCCCAGACTAAAATCTATCGGCTAGACTAAAATCTGTAGGAGGGATGTAGGTTTTTTCTCCACTTGCTGGCCTAGATAATCCTTTTTGTCAGCTGTCAAAACCAATAGAAATGTCCATATATGTTGAATTAGGTGTTCTATATTCTAAGCCCATAGTAGAAATGTTAAAAGGAGATCATCTCTGCCGTTTGTTGCTGGTTCAAGGACGGCCAAGACTGTTTACAGTATAGCATCGGCCACAAAGGCCATCCTCCAAAATGCAAAAACAGACAAAGTTATGTATTGATCTTTATGTTTATTGATTTAGAAAAAAAATAGGCACATTCTTTACAAGCCTAAATCTAGTAAGATGGTTAGAGAAAGGACTGCCGGAGAGAGCGAGAGGGCTATGGACGCTGGCTAACGGAGGGAGAAACGGGACAGGACTTGAAGATAGATGAGCCGAGCTAGACACCGCCCAAGGCCTTGCAGAACCCAAACAAGCATGACACAGCAAATAACACATCACGCCCACCCAGCGAGGAACACACTGACCTTCCTCTCTCCCCTCCCCTCTCCTCACTTTCTTTCTCCTCCTACTCCACTCTCCCTCCAATCTCACCATTCTGCACCCTGCCCCACCTCGCCTCTTATACATCCGTTCTCTAACTCTCCGACCTCTTTCCCAATCTGTCTGGCTCCTCCGTGCCTCTTCCATGTCTTGTTTCTCTCCCTCCTTCCCTTTTTCTTCCCTGTCTGAACGGTTTGTTGTGGGAGGCAGGCCGAGGCCGTCTATTTTGGCGGCCCGCTGGGTCTGCTCCCAGTGTAAGCCTCCCTCCCAGTCTGCCAGAACCAGTGGCCCTGTGTGGCCTTGGTGGATGGACTAGCAGATCCGCAGTGGCAGCACGAGGGGCTCTCTGTTAGAGCCCAGGGTCCCGTCAGCTCTAGTTCCCGGCTAGGACATTTAAGATCTGAGCCCTCCTTTGTGGGTAAACAAATGTTCATACATATGTCTGTGGTCTGGCTTCTCTTGGTGTCTGCAGTGGATGACGGAGCCCTGGACCATGTAAGTCACCTGAAGGAGCAGTCAGCCACATTCTTCCCTGAGCACGAGGGCATCGAGGTGGACAGAGAGGAAGGCAGGATGGGTGTGGGGAAGAATACCACCAACAAGTCCCTAGACGGAGGAGCAGAGGAAGGGAAATATGATGAGGACGTCAAACACAGCGCCGACTTCTTCCCTATTCCGGTACGTCCACTGGCTGTGGTCGGCCACCAGTGTGTCCCTCTCTGGACTCGACCGCGCTGGGTGACTCTTCCACATCCACTGACAACATTCTCTATCCTATGCTGTTGTTATTGTCTGTTCAAGCACGCACAGTCCATCTCTGTCATTAAATCATGCGCGCACACACATTTTCACACTTTCGTCATTGCCAGAGAAATTATAGTAATGACGAGGTTAGGCCGCTGTGGTCAAGCCCTTCATTAGTGGGTTCACTCTGTCATCCTCTCTCATTCCCTCTTGTTTTCTAGTGTCCTCTTGTGTAATGCAACGCTCATGCCACCAGCTGACCATATTCTTCTGGCAAGAGCACAGAGTTGGAATAACAAAAATCCCAATGACGTACAGTGTAGTCAGTTGAGTGTTGGCTTGGGCTGGTTTGTTTGAATGGACCGACGATCACGGGCCTATCTTGTTATTAGAACACTTACACAAAATCAGCAGCCACTCTTAATGGGAATGTGTCTGGGCCCGCTGCTCAATGGTTGCTGGGTGGGAGGAAAGACGATACAATGTTAATCCCGTTCATTTCCATTCCCCGTCTCATTTTTCTACTTCTGTTCTACCTCTCTCCTGTTCTCCTCTCTCCCTCCGTCGCTCGTCAGTCTTGCCGAGACTCACCAAAGCTGATTTAAAAAATTGATTTAACCCAAGCAATTATCTTTTTGTTTTGTCATTCATTTGTTGTGAGTCCGCCGCGATACACTGCGGTTGACGCGTTTAGGATGTGGACCACAATCTTTGTTTTGTTTTTTCATAGGTCTCCCCACCCATCCCTCTGTTGGATGTCGGATTTGACTGCCCGTGCGTTTGCATATGTTTTTGTTTTTTCCTCCGGCACACACCCTCCTCACACGCTAACCTTTCTTTTATGACTGAATAACCAGGCCAGAGATGGAGACTGCTCACATGGGTGAAAATGCACATGCACACATTAGTTGCTGTTTTTGATTTCCTATTGTCTGTATCGAGCTTTGAAAACCACAGCTTTACAACCTTGTGTGCGTGTGTGTGTCTGTACGTGTGTGCGTGCGTGCGTGCGTGTGTGTGTCATTGGCTTTATCAGGACTCTTGGACTAACCTTCACCCTTTTAAAAGAATATCCTTCCATTGCTATGGCTACCTTTACTGCCACTCTCTGCACCACTGGCTCTATGTGTTGCTCTGAGATGACCTGGTGTCAGGGCTGTCCTCCGTCCCTGGCCGGCATTACACAAATCCATTGCGTAATCTCCTGTAAAACTTGCCATGCGTGTAGTTTTTTTTATGTACTTTTGTGTGTGCATGTGCGTGCATAGGTGGTGGTCAATGGAGTGGGCCCGGCCGCTGGAGACCAGGACACAGAGGACACCGAGTTGATGGCCATCTACACCAAGGAGAACCAGGGCGCTGACAAGGTAGTATGAAGCCAGAGGCTGACTCATACCCAGGTGGCCCTCAGGCCCACAGTTTTCAACTACCGCTCCAAAATTGACTACACCTCTTAATTCCTGACGTAGCTCTGATAGAGCGGTGTCCTGCCCTCGAGGCTGACTTTTTGTCTGTGGCTACCTCACGCCCTTAACACATTCCACCCGGTCCAACCCAACAGCCATGTACCTCCGCTGTCCTTCCCGTGTCTGCCTCTTTCTTTCTCTCATCCCCCCTCCTTTCTGTCGGTCTGTGTTTCTTTTTTTTTTGCCTGCTTCTAATCCCCCTCTCCTGGTCACCGTGACTCAGCACTTGTCACAGGAGCTGGAGGAATTTCTCAGCGATGATTCTCCTAAAAACGAACTCTCGCTTTCTCTTGCCCTCTCTTATATATGTTTATATAACTAGTTCTGATCTGTTGTTACTATTTATCTCTTTTTTAAATGTAGGGGTTAATTTCTCTAGGAAAAGATGGAATTTTTGGGGGATTTTCTCTGTAAATCTGTTTTTGAAAAACAACATTGTTTAATCATTTGACTTAATTGCTCGTTTCTGTTTGTAACCCTAGTTGCATACTTTCTAAATGAATAAAAAAATGTCTTCCGGATTTTTTGTCTTCACTTTCTAAGAAATTAATTATCTCTCAATTAATAGCTCAAGATCTAATTATTTATAGATTTTTTATACATGGTCTTTATGAAAGCTAGTTATTTGTTTATTGTTTTTTTTTTTTTACTTGGAGTGCAGTCCCCAAAGGCATAGTATAGCAAGAAAAATCCAATCCTTTTATGCTTCTTTACCATTTGCATCCGTTTATTCTCTGTTCCAACTGTCTGTCGCAATTACAATCCTGCTCATACTTGTTGACAGTCTCTTCCCAAGTTACTCAAACCACCTCTATCTTTTTAGCAGATACTATTGTGCATCTCCATTGGCTTGATGTTTCTCCTCAATGTTCTTCCACTGCACATTTGTACCTCCATACGTTTCGCAACTACCGCTCCATGCTAGATAACAATACAGGACGTCATAATCTGATGTGTGTGTGTGTGTGTGTGTGTGTGTGTGTGTGTGTGTGTGTGTGTGTGTGTGTGTGTGTGTGTGTGTGTGTGCATCGACCCAGAGCTCCATGTCGGATACCTTGGACAGTGCCGAGAGCTTGGATGCAAGGAGGATGGATATGATCTACACCATTGAAGACACTCCTCCCTGGTACCTGTGTGTGTTCCTGGGGCTGCAGGTTTGTCCCTCTTACAGCCCGTTAGGAGTCCCAGAGCATGTTGAAAGAAACAGAGACATTGATGTGCAAGGCTTGGCCCGCGTGACCAGCATAGGCATTGCTCCTTTGAGACACACCCTTACATAAAGAAAGGTACAGACAAAAAGGCGTTATCCATCCGGAGAAAGGGGGCATTCAAGGTTTATGTTCGAAAGAAACGAAAGTCATAGCCCTGATATGTCATAACCTTTTTTCCTTTCCTACCTGATGGCAACACGGCAATATGCCTCTCCTATGTAACCACCTTGTGTTCCTCCCCCACTGATGTAAGTTGTTTTGTAATTGCTTCCAACAGTAGCCCAGGGCTTACTGTACATGTTTGTGCCACACTAGTGTTTGTGCTTTGGGCTTTAATAATCAGCGTTGCTAATCCACGCCCGATATTTTCTGTTTTCTCTCCCCCTCCCAGCACTACCTGACGTGTTTCAGTGGAACCATAGCGGTGCCTTTCCTCCTAGCCGAGGCTATGTGTGTCGGCTTTGACCAGTGGGCCACCAGCCAGCTAATTGGAACCATTTTCTTTTGTGTGGGGATCACCACCCTACTACAGACTACTTTTGGCTGCAGGTACACATACTTCACCAGCATATGAATAAAAGTTATAACTTCTTTGATGCCTGTTCTACATTGGCGTTGTTATGATTTGGTTAAGCGCACAAGACTGTTTATAGTATAAATTCCTATTTTTAGGGCATGCGTAGGTCTGTGTGTTGTATGGTGTGTGTTCATTTCCTGCAGAGATGCAAACTCGTCATAACCCTTCTTCCTTCTTTCAGTCTTTCCCTCCCGGAACCTATCTCCCTCTCCTGTAAATTTTTACATCCTTCTGGCACGTATTTCCCAGCCCACCCCTTAAAGACAATAGCCATATTCAAAAGAAAAAGGAAAAGCCCCTCCGACCCCCTTGTCTCTGTTACAGGTGGCAGGAGGTGTGGGAGTGCTTGGAATGGGATTTTCGTCTGTGTTATTTAAGACTCCGGAATGTTGCTGATTCATGGTCATGGCCTTACGTCACATAGAATACTTCCTCACCGATGGCTTTCACCAGAATGCGCTGTTTCAGGAACAGGAAGGCTTGGTTTCAGTCACGAGACAGGGGGCAAAAACTGTCCGTGGGGTGGAATTTGGATGTTCCATTCCAAGCTTGTCAAAAGATTATTGCCTACATACATGGAGATTGCAAAGGGTCACGTTTCCTTTGTTTTCGGAGATATTTTCATTGCTCAAAATGCTTGGTAGTTTTACTTTTCTAACTGGAGATACAATAAAAAACACTAGAAGCTCATTAAGTTCAGTTAGCTGATCCCGAAATGTGGGGACCAGATCCATCGCTGTGGCGTGCAGTTTGTGTTTGTTGTGTCTTTCCGTCACGTCTCTGCGAGGTGGGATGAGATTTGGAAGGAGTCCTCCTTGTTGGTAGAGAGATCTGGAATAACATGCTGTGGAGTTTACACCCCCCCAGTGTCTCTTCCTCTCTCTCTGTTCCTCCCTATCTCTCTGGCTGGCTGTACTGCAACAATGCGGGTACCTGTCTGTGCGCACACGTGGTGATTGATCCCTCCCCCCGATGCAGCCCCGAGGGCCAAATCAAGTGCGTCGTTTTCTGTCAATATCATAGTCATGTTACATGGGTTGCGGTTGCCATGGAGATTATCGCTGGCAGCAGCAGCTTTGTTCTTGCCATGTCAGGACGTGTATGCGTGTGATTTATGAATGGAGACCAGATTTCTGCTGCTCGTGTATCTATCTTTGTATGAATCTCTCTCACATCTCTGCATTGTGTTTCTGTCATTCTAACTATATGCAAGTGGCTTTGTGCCAGTCACAGTCCTATCTCCTAAATGTAAAACGCTAGGAAAGTCTCTATAGTTCCCTGCAACCCCTTCATTATCTTTTTTACTGTAAGGACTGCTCACATCAAGTTGCTGGCCTTGACTTACTTAGGACTTTGTCAAAGAAAGAAGGGAGTCCAAAGCAGTCTGTTTGTTTAGCCTTGAGAGTGAAAATGTGGTCTTTCTATCTCTCTCTTTCACATAAGTCTGTGGTTAGTCCAGTGATCCCAAAGACCTTTGGCAGGGCTGATGTTTGCTTGGTTGGAATCTGCCCACTTCCCTCCCTTTCTCCAGGCACGAGAACACTGACATGCACACCACACACACACACACACTTCTCTTTCTGCCTATTCAGCTTAGAAATAAGCCAGGCATCCTGCCATGCTCGTAGGACTTACAAGAACTGTAAGATTTCAGCTTTGACCAATTCTTCCCCTCTGACCGGAAATTGACGCAGAGAGGTCTTATGATCGGAATGAGAACTGTTGTTATTAATATAAAAGCATTCTTTGCGTCCGTATTTGTTTATGTCTCCTTTTATAAGTGAACTTCAGACTGTACAAGGCAGTGTACCAAAGTATTTGCTTTAGTGACTATAATGGCAGTTACTGTTACCTGGGTAACGCCTTCGTGGTGGGAATGCACGATAGAAAGAGGGGAGAAGGATGGCGCGTGCAATGAAGATAGGAGCAGGGCAAAGTGGTCCATCCGAAAGACAACCTATAAGGGACAGGCGGGATGAACTTTGAAATAACTTTGGTGACGTTAGCCAGAGGTCTACGGTATCACAGTTTTCCTGAACGGTGGGTTAGTGGGATGAGGACTTACGCACTGGAGGTGAAGCGCTGACAAATTCTGTGATAAGAACTCTGATTAGTGGATAAGCATGTGATAAGGAGTGCGAAAGGATGATTGTCTTTGTAGAAAAAAGGGTTTGGAATGGGGTCAGAGAGGCTTGATAGACAGATGAGAGATTGGGGGCAGTGCTAACGGCAGGTCTCGATGAGTCACGCCGCCTAGTGAGGTCAGAAGCACACTGTGTTCTCGAAAAGGTGTGCGTGCGTGCGTGCGCGTGCCCGTGCGTGCGTCCACTTGTCACCTTAAGCACAGCTGGCACCCCCTGCGGCCAACATGTGCCCCTGTGAGGTATAGGGATAAGATCTTCTGGTTGGCTTGGTGTCTGTGAGTTTGAGTAGCCATACACTCTGCCCTCCCTCTTCTTTTGAATTTACACTAGATTGTCTGTCAATAAAGGGCTTTTTATTAAACACAGGTCTGACGGGGAATCATTTTAATTGATTTCCCTTTTTAGTTGAGTTTCATTCAAAGTCATTGATTTCTCACAAATGTGAGATCAGGTTAACTGGCCGTGCCACTGCACCTAACCACCCCGGTATAGCTCTTATAGGTCCCAATCTGTACATATGTGTCATGTTAAAATCTGCACTGAGTGGCCTAGATGGTAGAACACCATGTGTAATCATAGGCAATCATACCTTCGGTGTTTATCTTTTGTCTGGGACCACCCAGGTTGGACACACTCCAATGCTACCGTTAGTGAATTAAAAGTTAAACATTAGTAAATGTTCTGTCAGTGTTAGTTGTAGTTAAGGGTCTTTGCTTTGATTTTGCAGACTTCCGCTGTTCCAGGCCAGTGCATTTGCTTTCCTCGCTCCTGCAAGAGCCATCCTCTCGCTAGACAAATGGAAGTGCAATGCTACAGGTGAACACACACACACACTCGCACACAGTGACTTATTTGTGTGCTCTGTCCATTAGTTATCCGGTCTAACACCTCACCAAGATAATTAGGGAACATTGCAACTGGATGTCACTTTGGCCCTTAGGCACGAGTGAGTTGGCTGGAAAGTTGCTGGCATTAACGTGGGTTTTAAAGGCCGTGTGTTATCCTAGAGGGTTGTGATATCGGTGACATGATTAAATAACGTCCAGCTCACCATTGCTCTCTCTCCCTCCTTTCCCTGTCTTCTCCTTCTTTCCCCATCTGGCTCTGTGCTCAGCCTTCCCCATGCTGAATGAAACACAGATGTTTAACACCGAACACATCTGGCACCCCAGGATACGAGAGGTAAGACTATGGATCTGTGATTGATAGGGAAGGATGTAAGGGAGTGTAGGTTTTAGGAGTGGCCGGGACTCGGGAGAAGTGGTTATACTGGGGCATTGGGGACGGAAATAGGCTGTTGGCGATCTGAAAGATGTGTGATAATGCAGAAGTTATGCCATTTAATGATCATTCAAGTTGTTTTGTTTAAGTTCTGGGTGGAGGTGTTGTGACGGAGTGGAAAGAAAAGGGAAAGAGTCAATGGAGAAGAAAACCAGGGGCAACTTAATTGCCAGCTGTGTGTGTGCGTGCATGAGAGTTATATATGTATTCTCTGGTGGGCGTCTGTGTGTGCGCGTGCACGGACGGGCGTGCGTGCATCTCTGTCTTGCGTTTTCAGTGCGTAAAAACAGTGATGCAGCCTTCTAACGGACATTAACCTTTTCCGGGGCTTGTGTAATCGGGTTTGGTAACTGTGTTTTGACGCGTGTGAGAGAGCGTAACTCAATCAAGCTGAATGGAATCACGCAGAAAGTCATCAATAGGCTGGGGGGGAGGGAGCGCCGGCGGGAGGTGAGGTGGGGGACTGCACAGACTAAGAACAGGGGCTTTGTTTACGTCAAAAACCATTCCATGGGTTAGAAAAGTAGGTTGTCACACATCCCAGGATAACAGAGACACTACATGCTGGCTGTCCACACATTGAGTGGTGTAGTCAGTATGCCTGTATATGTTTTTATAACAGTCTTTAAACCTCTCTTTCCCCAGATCCAGGGAGCCATCATCGTGTCTTCTCTGATAGAGGTGTGCATTGGGGCTCTCGGGCTCCCGGGGGTCTTACTGAAGTACATCGGGCCCCTCACCATCACTCCCACTGTGGCCCTTATAGGCCTGTCGGGCTTCCAGGCAGCGGGGGAGAGGGCCGGCAAACACTGGGGCATCGCCGCACTGTAAGTACACACTTATGAAATCCCCCCCCCCGCTCTGCCATTTTACTCTAGATTAGTCCAGTCTTCCCAGGAAAAAACAGACGTCGTAACAGATCAGCAGTTTACTGTCGCATGATAAAAGCCAACTGCTGAGGAGACTTTGGAGCATGTGCTGTGTCAGAGCTCTGTGGGGTTTCCTACTGCACTCCCCAGGGTTTGTCAGTTAGCTGACAGTAATAGCCACTCATTGGCTCCTAAGCAGTGTGGCTAATTGATTGGAAGAGACCTGATAGCTCTGAGTCAGACGTTTAGGTGGGTGGGAGCTTCCACAGTGCTGATGTGTGTGTGTGTGTGTGTTTGTTACAGGACCATCTTCCTGGTGCTGCTGTTCTCTCAGTATGCCAGGAACGTGCAGCTCCCTCTGCCAATCTACAAGGCCAAGAAAGGCTGGACCTCTTATAGACTGCAGCTCTTCAAAATGTTCCCTGTAAGTCACGTTCCAACCAGCTCCAAACCAAGTCATGACCTCTTTTGTTTGTCCTCTCTTTCTCCTCCTTTTCTTTTTCTTCCAATATATGCCAATGCAGCCCTCTGGCTGATCTCGTTCTTTTTCCCTTGTTCACCCTCCCTCTTTCTGTCTCTCAGTATCTATTCTCAAGTCGCTATCTGCCCCCTGCTGGTTAAATGTTATATAGCCCCTGGTGGATGTAGATAATCAGGACTCTTAAATCTTGGTCAATTTAAAGGGATTTATTACCTCTCTCTACAGCAGACATGTTAAAGTTCAAGTCAGCAGAATGTGTGCCAGAACCTTTGTTCTTAGAGGGACTAAACTACTGCCCCTCTCTTTCTTTAAGACACACTGTGTGTCACCGTGTTACCGAGTATCTCTCTCTCCTTCTCCCAGATCATCATGGCCATCCTGGTTTCGTGGCTGATATGTTTCATTTTCACCGTCACTGATGTTTTCCCTCCGGAGAAAAACAAATATGGTTACTATGCCCGCACGGATGCTCGCCAGGGAATCCTTGCCGCTGCACCCTGGTTTAAGATCCCCTACCCCTGTAAGTGCAGCGTTGCTATAGCTTTCTCATGCAAACCTCGTGTGGAGCTCCGCAAACGTCACAATGCTGTCATTCGCAACTATGGGGTGATTGTTGTAACAATACTATTTGCAAAACGTGTGGAGAGTTGTGTATCAGTATCTCAACCCGTGCTTGCGTAGTCAAGTTTGTAAGTGCATAGAAAATATACGTTTCTATTCCGATTTGATAATGTATTGAGAGTTGTATATGTGTAGACGAATCTGTGCATAGATCTGTAAATGTGTAGACAAATCTGTAAATACGTGCAGGGACATTAATGGTTAAAAGTCTATGCATTTTGTTGCGAGAGCTGAAAGTACAGACCATCGTACATTAATACTCATGCAGGCTTGTCGATTGGATTGGATTGCATTCTCGGGGTCGGTACGTGTGGTGATTTGGTTTTGTATCAGTAGACAGTGTAAAGTACACTTCGACATGTAACCAGCGCGTTTAAAATGATGTCACATGAGCCGGCAAATAAGCTTTGAACTAGGCTAAGTCTTAAACTGGGTTAAAAAAAGTTGGCTAAATCAGTCGGTACATTGGCAGAGGCTGCAATTGAATGGCATCGGGTGTTGCGGTTTGGTTCCCAAGTTATTTTCTCGTAGATATTCTAACCAATTCCATTAGTATTGGGTATTCAGTTGGTTTACTCTCAAACACAACTTTCAAATGATTATATTATTCACATGGAAGCCCTAAACTGCCATACATGAATATGCAATATGTAAAATCAGTTAATTAATTGCTTACATTGAGTTCTATAATGCATCATAACGTGACCGCCGACCAGACCAAATTGGGAACCTCCAGGTACCCGTTCATAGATGTTTACGAATTGAATTAATGATTATTTAGCTTAGGAGTTGGTCTTGTGAGGTTACATTTAAATGTGTTTGTTCAATATAACTTTCGCCGTGCCAATATAAAATGGCTAGTTGTACCCCTCATAACTCCTCTGTTCGTCTATCTTACCAAAAAGCAAAGAAAGTTTTAAAGTTGGAGATTAAATGGTTCACACTTTCATTTGTTGCCCAAGTACAAAGTTTCCTTACCTCAAGTTTCATACTTTTATACTGAGACTCATCTAAGAACTTTGATGCACAAACTAATCGCCACATTGACGGGTCTCTGTCACACAGACAAATCTCGACACAGACAAATTGCTACACACTCCACAGATCTCAAAAAGGAAGATCTCTGCAATGTCAAAAGTGTAGCAAAAGTCACGCATAAAAACACAGATTTGTCTACACATCAAGCTCTCAATACTCTCAAAAATCTGAAAATATACAGATATTTTTATACACTTACAAACCTGATTACAACGCTCGGATTGAGATACAGATACACAACTCTCCACACGCATTTGCAAATAGTTTTGCTACAATAATGACCCCATGTGCAACCATCTAAACTTTAGATTCTAAAGGCGGTGTCTGTTTTTTTTTCCCCACACAGTTCAGTGGGGGGTTCCTACGGTAACGGCGGCGGGGGTGATCGGCATGTTCAGCGCGGTGGTGGCCAGCATCATCGAGTCCATTGGGGATTATTACGCCTGCGCCCGCCTCTCCTGTGCCCCGCCACCGCCTATTCATGCCATTAACAGGTACACCTCCATTGTTTCCAACTTCCCTTTGGTTGTGGACATTATAATATGCCATCTTCTTACTTTTTCAATAAACCCCCTTTACTCAACCATCTCCCTCTTTCTCCCCCCAGGGGTATATTCATGGAGGGCGTGTCATGTGTACTTGACGGACTTTTTGGGACAGGCAATGGCTCCACCTCATCTAGTCCTAATATAGGCGTACTAGGCATTACCAAGGTAACACCTATTCATTTGGCCATTTCCAAACTATTGGCCCAACGTCTGAATCCTGTGTACAATAGTTTTACATGGACACAATGTAATTTCTCTATGTTGCTTTGCAATTTGTCTTTTAGGTTTGCAGCCGGCGAGTGATTCAGTACGGTGCAGCTATGATGCTGCTGCTGGGCCTTGTGGGTAAATTCAGTGCACTGTTTGCCTCTCTGCCTGACCCAGTGCTGGGAGCCCTGTTCTGCACCCTATTTGGGATGATTACAGCTGTGGGGCTGTCCAACCTGCAGTTTGTGGACCTCAACTCCTCCAGGAACCTCTTTGTCCTGGGCTTCTCCATCTTCTTTGGCATGGTTCTTCCCAGCTACCTCAAAGAAAACCCACTGGTTACTGGTGAGTACAGGGCACACCGAACACACACACACACACACACACACACACACACATATAGCTTCCTCTCAGCATCTCCCCTTCTCTGTTTCAGGCGTCGTTAGTTTAGACCAGGTATTGAACGTGCTCCTGACCACTGCCATGTTTGTGGGCGGCTTGGTGGCGTTCCTCCTAGACAATACTATCCCCGGTGAGTCCATCCGGCAGGAAGCTACTTTAACATGCCTTAACACCAAGAAAAACAGTAAAGGTTTGGTTTGTTCCCATGTCCTATCTTATCTCATGTTTCTTGCCTTTCCCCTCCGTTTGCCCCCTCAAACCCAGGTTCGCTGGAAGAACGAGGCATCAAGAAGTTGACTCGCGGAGCTGGAGCTAGCGCAGCAGAGCTAGAGGGGATGAGCTCCTATGACCTGCCGTTTGGGATGGATTTCCTCCGCCGGCACACCATCTTCGAGTACCTTCCCATCAGCCCCACTTTCAAAGGCTACCAGTGGGGGGCACTACGGAAAGCCTGCAGGAGAAGGGCGGAACGGAAGGACTCTGGGAAAGGGAGTGGGATCAGGGGTGAGGGACCTAAAGGGGAGAGCAAGGTATAGCAGACGGGGTGAGGGATGCAAGGCATGGCAGGGGGAGTGGAGGGCCTGCGATCGCTTCAGAGTAGTGAAGCATGCCAACCCTTGTCTGGTGTGTGTTTTGGATTTCTCTAGTCTAGTCTATTCATGCTGTTATGAGCATGCTATATAGGTGTCATAAAATGATAGGGTGTAACATTTGTCACCACAAAAGTGTTTGTGACTGGGACAGGTGGCGTGTGTTTTTTGTGTGTGTGCTTAAGGATGAGGTTGAACAGAAGCTTACTTGCACATTCTCTCGAGATAGATGGACGGAGATTGACATATGGATGCTAGGCATCTTAAGTCTCTAAACAGAATAATTGATAATTCTTTGACCAAATTGTAATAGGCCTCAGTCACCAAACCGCTTTAGAGGAATTTTGGAAAATGTAGTCTTCTGTTAAAAGGGGACTTGAGTGATTAGTTTCATGTCAAATTCCAGTTGAATAATCAAATCTCTGCTCGGCGGGCTTTGTGTAACCACATCTGCATTACACATACTAACATGCACGTACACATACAACCACATGCAGACACACACACGCACACACCAATGTATGTGCTACAATGCATGTTAAAATGCATGGTCATGCAGTTAGATGCAAATGGCTTGTCAATCAACAGTGGGCATTCTGATGTTTTTGTTGAGTTGCATCACCAGAGCTAATGCAGATAAATCAGCTACTCGGCTTGCACATCTATTTAGCCTTCATGTCCCCCTCACGCCCCCACAGACCGTTTTTCAAACCAAACCGTTAAGTTGAGTTTTACCGGTCGTTGAAAGAGATCAAGCCCGTCTTGTTCCATGTGTGACGTTCACACATGCCAGGACGATGGCTCTCTCAGGTGGGATGGATCCCAGCTATCGGCACAGATGCTCAGATCCTATCACAAGGTTACGGGAATGGGGCCGGCCCATCTACTGACAGGACCTCACTGTGTTGGTACTGTGTTATGCATTGTTATCAAACACTGACGCTCCTGGCTCCTCCTGAACCTTTCCCATCCACACCCATTCGCTCAGTTGGTAGTTGATACGGGAGCTGCAGAGTTCACTTCGCTTTAGCACGGAGCAAAATGCACTCGGTTTGCTACAGTTAATGTGCAATCACTGCAATATTTTGTAGATTCTAGATAGCTTTTTATCTCACTGATAACCTTAATTTTATTATGGTATGTTTGATTTGTAGGATATTGTAGATTAAGGCTTTTGTAATATTTGTAGGCATTTAGTGATCCGAGGCAGGAGTGGCATATGAGCTTCCTGAGGGAGAGACTCTTGACATAAGAATGGCACTTATGTTAACTGCTGTGCATTGTTTGCAATGTAAAGAATGGATTTACAGTCTTCGGACCTTGTTTAGTGACCCCAATACATGCTTTAAAACCTTTTGCAACCCGGTGCCTGACTTGAGAGAGATAAAGGGAGAGATACATGGGAATAATTTCCTTTATCAATCCTGTCCTGGAGCTCTCTGGTCTGCATTCTACCCTCCGCTCTGTCCTTATTTCAGGGGGCTACAGTACAAAGAAACATTACTGATTTACAGACACTGCACATACCAGAAACTTCTACTTATACACCAACGTGCATACTACTTCCAGTGGAGTGCTGTATTTGCCTTGCACACAGTTTAGAATGCTACAAGGCATATTGGGACGATGCCAGTCTTCAAGTTGAGTTTTGACTCGGTTGAGGGGTGGGGGCATTATTGGCGGGTGGTGTATTTTTTTTTTTTTTCTTTCTTTCTATGGCTCAGACTGTACCAGTTGTTTTCTTGCACTTCTTGATTATCAGTATAGATGTGTTCATATGGTTGTTTCTTACGTCATAGATCCTGGCATTGTCTTTTTTAAATTTTCTTAAGTCTTCAGTTTTGTCACTTTCAACCCTATGACAAGTCAATCAAGTTAATTTGATCCGTTTATGGTTTTCTTCACGCATTTGCCATAAGTATGCTCTTTAAGCAGCGCTCCTATCAGATGTGTAATGCCCATCAAACATCAATTTATACATATAAGCTGTACTGTTGTTGATACATTGATTCTTTTTGCAGTGGCCTGCATTTCTTCTGTGAGTCTGGCTATGACTCTGCCAATGTCTAGTAAAGCACTGGTTGAAGAAAAAGTAGGGTAGGAATATTTTGTCAGTTAAAGTAATACTCCCCCACCCCCACCCCACCCCCCATGGACTCACGTATAGACAAAATGAAT
>JAVQJS010001325.1:0-20085 GCA_036024795.1 Galaxias rostratus | reverse complement strand
AATTACTCCTACCACATAAGTGAGCGTAAAATGTGCTTTCAACGGAATGTTCATGAAAAAACCAGCCCAAGAAAAAATTCAACCTTCTTTCAAGTGTGCACCCAAAGCCACAACAGTTGAGTGTCAGACTTAAAATTGGATATGTTGATAAAAAACCAAGCTGGATATTTCAGTCCAACAACAAGACCTCTTCACTTGCTTGAGATCCCTTTTTTAATTGGTTATTAAAGGGTTTCATAAGGATTTCCGTCTTCCTGTCTGCATTAGAAAAATAAATGTTCTCCTTTTTACCTTGTTAGGTTGGAAACTGTTTATAG
Organism: Galaxias rostratus; assembly: GCA_036024795.1. NCBI lineage: Eukaryota > Metazoa > Chordata > Actinopteri > Galaxiiformes > Galaxiidae > Galaxias > Galaxias rostratus. The sequence continues at coordinate 19,768 of JAVQJS010001325.1, read as the reverse complement.
TGACTCCATTAGAAAAGCAGAACTGGAAGCAAGGTTGCAGTTTCTTAAGGTGAGTTTGTTTCTCTTCCCCTCATTACTGACCCTGTGAACCCTGCCTCTGCACTGCTGTAGAGACGTACTGTCCTTGGTGCCTGTGGAGTAATGTACAAGCAGCATCCAGCGCTAGCATAGTGTCCCACACAAAGAAAACAAAGCTTCCCCACCATGGTAGATTTAGTCACCCCGATGTCCCTCCCTCACCTGTTTTCCACAGACCACCGACCTCCCACTTGTTTAAGTGCGTAGCGGCTTTAGTCAACGCTGTGTGAGCATGGAGCATAAGAAGCAGACGTGACAACATTCCTATGCCTCAGCTAACATCTTTCTAAAATATTTTTGCTTTGGTGAAGTGTTTCAATTGACCAAGCAGGCCTCAAACATGAGGCAGCTGTCTTGGCCCTAATCCAACAGAGCCACATGACGTGACACAACTTTGAATGCGTTCCATATGTTAAATTGACACGTCAATGTTGTCCTCTCTTGGTAATTGCTCTGTTGTAGTGAAACAAATAATAATAAAAAAATTCTTTTTTTCTAGCAAACACTGCATGAGAAATGGGACGAGTACAGATCGTTAATGATGCAGGAGCAACGCCTTGTTCGTGGTAGGTCATTTCAGTTTTATGATATCCTGTATTTAACTGTGAATGGGGTTTAGCAGTTGTGCACAGGCAAGAGATGCCACCATTTATGAGGAACAATCATTAACCAGAGCCATCCTCCCCAGTGTCTATGTTGAATTATCATTAATATGTGCCTGCCAATGGCCATTATCTCAACCTGCATCAAACCACTGCGGCACTTTTGTCTCCCTTCCTCTCCCATTCAGGCATAGTGGTGAGTGACGCCTCCATCTACGAGTCTCTGGAGCTGGCAGGAGTGTACGGCAGCCTGGGTGCTCCTAGCCCCGCCGCAGTGCGAGCCCTCCGCTGCTCTGGCAGCACCAGCAGCAGCGCCAGCTACCTGAGCGTTGCCACGGATGACGACCCACTCTACCAGACCTGCCCATATCAAGTCGACCGCCACAACGATTCTGACAACCACAATGGCAGCAGCAGCAGGTTCAAAAACGACACCAACGCCACAAACACTGACAAACAGAAAGAGGAGCGGCCTTCTCAGAAACAACGTCTTATCCGTCCAGCCAGCGAGCTTTTCACCACAGCCAAGACCCATCTGACCCGCAGTGCGAGTACTCGTAGCTACCTGAGGGGACCTGGGGGGTCGTCGTCTGGCGGAGGAGACAAGCAGGGGGGGTTTAGCTCCCTTCAGAGGAAACCGAAACAGAAGAGTTTCCGCCGGCGCCTCCTAAAGTTTATACCTGGTTTAAACCGACCATTGGAGGAAGAAGAGAGTAAATTGTGAGGGTTGAAGAAAACCTGCATAGATCCATAAACATACTATACACATACATCCATTAAACCTAACTAAAACTCCTGGACTGTTCAATAAAGTAAACATGTAAAAAATAAATAAAAATAAAAAAACCTTGCCAAAGATTGAAGATATTAAGACCAAATAAATCAACTGTCATGGACCTGGCAGAAACAGTTTTGAAGCACACAATGTATTAAAAGTGAAGTTTAACAACTGTATATTCCTTTTTACTATGGCCTTATTGTTGTATAAGTTATTTATTTATTTTTTGTTTACTGTACAAAGTTTTTATTTTTTAATTTTGTGTTTATATTCTAACAGTAAAAATAAATGGCCTTTCTTGATAACAATTGTTCATGGCATTAGTTGTAAGAAACAGATTTTTCTTTCTTTTTTTTACCTGGGAAATAATTCAGATTGACTCTGTTGTCTTGTAATTTCCTAAAAATAAAACAGTGGCATTTTTGTTAGCCTTGCTTATATTTTCCCCATCAATGGTTGCCTTGTTGATCAACATACTTGGAAATGACTGTGGGAATCTAGGCCATAAAAACACACAAATCAACTCTATTTAAAAAATCCCACTAACAAGTAACAATGAGAAACAGGAATTACTATTGCTTACATTATCACACATTCCATGAGGTGACTTAAATCATAGCCTCTATTGTCCTTTTCATATATTTGAATCCCTCTTAGCTTTGAATTGCAGAAAGTGGGAAATGGAACAGAGTGGTTGTTTGATGCTTGGCATCTAGAATAAGGACTGTTGTTGTTTGGTGCGAACACTGTGGAATGTGGAGGGAAAGACATGACCTGGCATTCCAAATGCACTTCATCGCCTTTTTCTTTTTCCGGCATTCTTTTACCAAGACAATTTCTGCTGAGACTCAGCTTCATGCTCCCACATTTCTATGGCAAACTCAGTTGGCCAAGGGGGTGCAGCAAAGGAATGAGGAGGAGGAGGATTACGTATTGAGCCTTTTCATTGCAGGGTCACCATGACCCTATGAGGTCATGGTGGCCACTCTCTCTTTGCATCTTGATCCCTTTTGTCTGCGCTGCCATTCATTCACACAGTTGCGTCAAGAAGGCCTGGGTTAGTGAGCGATGGTATGTGGCCATGTGGTCAAGCCAGGACCCACTTGTTGAGAGACATGTGGGGGTTCCAGGAGCGATGCAAACTGACGTAGCCAAGAAAAGACTGGCCATGTTTTTGCTGCATTTAGCAAAGGAGGTTTGGAGCCATGGGCCTCTTCGGTAGTAATTTTCTGAGTGCACAAACGAGGGACTAATTAGACAAGACGATGACAATTAAAATACAATATGTCTACGGGCCATTAAGCTTAGAGAGAGTTGCCCCAAAACAAAGAACCCTGACTGGGCTGTTAACTGTGTGAAGTTTGCGAGGGGAGGGGGCCAGGGGGTCAGGAGCCTAAATGTTAATGTGCACACCTCAGCCTACCGTTAATGTAATGCTGCTGCTTACCCAAATCCCCTCTGTTTTTCCTGAGGACATTCTACTGATTAACAAGCAGATATATAGAGACAATGATGGGTTCATTTTGGATAATTTATATGCAGTTATGGGAAGGCAATGCCCATCCAAAATAAATCAGTATGAGAAGAAATGTGTCTCAGTTTGAACAAGAACATTGTGGTAAAAAGAAAAAAACAGCAACTGCATTTTTTTACAGAAGTGCTTTGCCACAGGATTGGTCCAGACAGACAGAATAGAGGTTTGTTGCGTGATGATATCACGTCAACGTTTAGATATCAACTATGGAAAGGAGGAAGTGAAAATAAGGGTGTAAGACCCAGTTTAGCCAATATGTTTTAATTTTCATGAGAGAAATGGTCCTTCTTATGTCGAAAGAGTAGCTGATGTCATGAGTATTTTAATTAATAAGTATTTTAATTAAAGAGTTGCCTTCAGGAAAGCAGACTCGTTAGCAACTAACACAAGAAGATGATTTCTACATTAGTTTGTTAAAAATACACAAAATTGAAATAAGATGTGATCTATTTTTGTGATGTTCAGGATCATATGCTTTTTAACAAAGGCAGGTAAATTAAAGTATTTAACATAAACCAGAAAACCTGTAAAGTATCCAACAAAAATGACAATTACAAAAATATGAGTGTAGGTAGCTGCCTTGTGAAGCATGTTCAGGCTTTTGCGGTTGTATCTCTGCGTGAATACTAAACACGTAAGTGTGTGGGCTCACAGAAAGTGCGTTACTGACGACACTAGTGCAGGAAGCTCCAACAACCAAATATGATATGAGTATGATATTTATGCATATATATACAGAGAGAGGGAGTAAAAAAAGAGAGATATGGGGCAAAAGATCAGGAAAGCACAACAGGTGCACGAGTGCAGTGCATTCCTAGATTTGACACTTGTTCCACAGGATGCAACAGGTGTCATTACAAGGGGAGGGATACAGGACGTTTCAAAGTCAACAGAAATATGTCTTGAAAACAAAACTGCCCTCACTTGACCGAGAAGCTCGAAAGGCTGCTAATAATACATTTTTACAATAGGGAGTAGATCTAAATATCTATCCATCACAATGTAAAATTTAACCTGTTTGGAATTGAAGGCCAGTTGGGAGCAATGGCCACCGGTAGATATCTCAACCATTACTTCCTTGAGTGTAGTAAAGTATAGCAGTACATTTTTCAAACCACAGGTTTTTATATTCTCCTGATGTATTTCTCTGAAGCTCAGTGTTGTGCAATGCATGAGCACTTATAGAGCTAGGATACAAGTGCAATTTAGCTTTTGTTCCACCAGCAGTTGAAGCTGTGCTGAGGGCATGCAAAATTTTAACACATCAACACAATTGACATATTGGAGGAACAGATACTTAAATAAGAAAACAAATCTATGCTCCATTTTCTGTTGGTAGCGGTGGTTCTTATAGACGTTTTCTTTTTCCGGCCAACTTTAAGCAAAAAGCACATGTACACACACATTGTCCCACTCGAGGAATAGCAGCTGTGAATTCATCTTTTTTATGCATATGTATCAAATGCACACAAAGACACATTCCCACCTGCCACTTCCTTGAGCAGGATAATATACTGTGTGTGTGTGTGTGTGTGTGTGTGTGTGTGTGTGTGTGTGTGGGTCTTTTATTCCCTATACACACAGCCATGCTGCACCGTTTAGCTAATATCACAGATTAAGTTGCAGAGAAAGCTGCAACAGCAGCTGCAAGTGGTCCGGTGTCAACCAAATGTGAGAAATAAGTACAGGAGGCATCAATTGATTAATTAAAAAAATAACAAACAAATATATTTAAGTGCGTAATTGGAAGATACATTATACAGTTAGTTTTCAGGGGGAAGTGAAATCCTTTCCTGTCCTTTTATGTGCACAGCCGACCAGCATTTCCAGAGTAAACTTTCAGTTTAGAACACAGTTCCTCTTTTCTTCAAATTGTTTTACGACACTTCCCCAGACAACTGCCAATGTCATTGTTTTTATCTCTAACTATTTTGTACGATAACTATTTGAAGAATGATGGGGAATATAACACCCTTTATTGTTTTGGTCTCTGCTCTATTCATCCGACACCTGGTAAAACAATACAGGAATCTTCTCCTACAAAGGTTTCATCTCAGAAAGTCTAACTGCTCCAGCCAGAAGTCTCCACCGAGTTTTGTAATGAGGGACATCTTATCCAACAGTTGGGAGTTTGAGGCCAATGATAGTGGCCCTGTGTTATACAGGAAGCCAGAAGAAAGAGAAAGTCCTTGAATACAATGGCAGGAAGTGACTACAGGCATGGTTTTGGCTGTGACATGGCTGTGAAAGTTTAGCAGCTCCTTAAAGCCATCCCTCGTTTATTTTCTACTGAATTGTCAGATTCATGATTCAACGGCAAAACAGAAATATATACTAGACATATATATTTGTTGATTAATAAACAAAATTAAGGAAAACATTAGTATATACCAAAACATTAAACATGTTTGTTATTTGCTTTACATTTTATTTGCCATTCATTTAAATTTTTACATTTCTCCATCTCTACATTCAACTTCTTAAAATGTATTGTGCAATGATTTCACCAACAGTTATCACAGTGCATCTTATTAGCTCAGATTTCTGGGACACAGAAGGGGCCCTGACCTTTATGGAGATCTAAGGAATCCTGGCTGTTTCAATCTGTTTCAATGAGAGGACATCTATGCTCTGGGGCAGCCAAAATGACAGTGGCGACAGTAACCATTTCCTGTCTCCCAAAGAAAGGAAGTAGCTTCGGTTCTGAAGGTTCAGGACGGTCCAGGGGATGTGGAACAAATAACACATCCATAAACAGAAGAGAAAAGCACACCACACACAGCCAAGCGTGCTTGGCCCTAAACTCCCACCAATCGAGACTGAAGAATTTCCCCCTAGCAGGCGGAGGCTCTGTAGACACTGTCAGACCTTTGTGGAAAATAAGAAAGTTTTCACGCTCCGCTATAGGAATCCATATGTTTTTACTGCCTGGGCTCCAAATGTTTGTCCGTCAGGAAAAGAGGATGTTGACTCACCAATGGTTTCCAGGAGTGCGGTGCTAGAAGATTGAAAAAGAGCCAAAGAGTCCAGAGACTGTACAGCTCCCAGAAAAAAGTGTCAAAGGTGCATCAACAAAGTATTGAGCAAAGGCTGTGAATATCGATGTACATGTGATTTCTTAGTTATCTTTGTTTAATAAATGTGCAAAATCTCAATCTTTGCATTGTCGTATGGTGGAATGTGTGAAGAATTTTGAGTTAAATTTTGTATTTAATACATTTTGGAATAAGGCCTTAACATAACAAAATGCGGAAAAAGTTAAGTGCTGTAAATCATTTCCGGATGCACTGTATGTGTGCAATACCAAGATGTATGCAAATTCTGCTACCCAGAAATGCTTTTTCTGTTTAGAGATATCAGTATTGAAATTGATTTGTCATTCTGGCCTTCCACAGTTCAATTCACCCTGTACTCCCCCCAAATCTTCTTGGAGGAAGACTACTCATTGAAGACAACATCTCAGTTGAGATGATTCATAGAAAAGGGGTGGGGGGTGGGGTGGGGTCAGCTCACACATGTTTAACGACAGACAGGGAAAGGCTCATGCGCCAAATCAATGTGATGAAATCACCTTAACAAGAAGAAGAAATATTTCCATGGAAAAAGGGGAAGTTCAGAGCCTGCACGTTAGCAAAGAGACTAGCACGCGAACACAATTTATTTCAGATCCAATGATTGCTGGCAGTAATCTCACTGCAAGCATGGCATATTGCAATCTCATAATTTACTACTTATTGACTACGGATTCCACAACAAAAAAAGAAAAAAAATGTAATACCTCCCCACTAAATATTTTTCTATTCCTATTATGCATTAGGTTTTCATTGTTATTTACTAAACCAAATACAATTTTGAACATTTCAAAACACTGCAAGTTATTGAATTGGTAAAGGAGGCATCTTGAAGATTTTATCAGTAAAGAGGACTTTCACAAGCTCTGTGCCTTCATCTAGTCCCCAAACAGCTCCCACTGAACAGACTCAAAAACTAGTTCAGAGACAGCATTTTCGGCACCAAACTAGTGGAATATGAGTTTCTGTTCTCACGTCACTGGGAAGTGACTGGGAGAACGCCATGCTTTAAACAGAACCTATGAATGCTAGAGAGACTACTATTGTTTGGCTGTAAAAGATGGATGACCCAAAAACAATCCTCAGCCAGGGATGGGCCCTACAGCTAAGATGTTCAAATGGCAACTGCTTATTTTGTTCCAATATTTTCTCACATCTATGATGCAGTCACCACTGTTTGGTCTGCTTTGCCCCCTCTCCATAAACCCCCATACAACTATAAACAAAGGTTCAAGTCCACAAAACCTTGATACAATAACGGAGTTTTTGTAATCCATGAAATCTAGCTGGACCTCAGCCAAGAGGTAATTCATCAAAGATGAGAAAAGACAACAACAATTGGTCTGGGACGAATAATAGCCAAATATGTAAGGCAAATTATGATGTGAGTCAGTGGCATGAGTCACTGATGGACCTTGTCCCAGACCTAGAGAAGGATCAAAAACAAAAAAAGCCTGCCACGAACCACCTCACACAGACAGCCTATCCACAGGGCCTATCAGAGCTCAAAGGGTTGGAAAAGAGGTGGTCCACTCACTGCCTGCCCTTTCCTGGCTTAACCAAGTGTGTGTTTAGGCCTCTTGTAACACTTCCTGATTCTTTTTCCTGTGGGACCTTAGCATTAATGCCCAGTAAGAACTCCCTTTTACACCACACCTTAGCAGCAGCTCTGACACCAACCTCCCCCCGGTACAAAAACTAGAGCAGACTCTGAGGCCAAGGCTTACAGATGCCAACCAGGAGTATGCTGATGTTCATTAGCCTTGTGCCATGTGAAAGTTGACAAATTGAAAGCATATCTTGGCAATACAATGGGATTGATCAACAACTGCAGAAAGTTAGGCCGAAAAAAAAGAATCTAATAATATTCAATCAAATAACATCATAATACATTTAATTTGTGTATCTGTTGTTATTTGCTCAGTCTGGTGTCTTCAAATTGGGATATTATTTATCAAAAGGCTCAAAGTCATGCATTGTTAATGTGACATGAATGCTAGTTGCATCACATAAAATCTGATAATCTGCAATTTAACCTCATAAATATTGATTTATTTCAAGTGCTGAAATATAGAGTAACACGCCCTAAAGGATATTGAGACCCATACATTTGAGGTCAGAACTATGGATAGATTATCATTATACAAAACATAATGACCAGATAATCCTACAGGCGATGACACACTCAACAAAATAATGTGTGGACTTTTCACTATAAGAAAATGACCTTTAATACGAATCCAACTGATTTTTTTTTTAAATAAAATACAAGGATATTTAAAATAAGAGCTTGGACTTGGCCACATAAAAACTTAATTAAGACAAACGGTGTGAGATATGGTCTGAATGCGCGTGGAATACATTTATGCAACAAAAAAACAATGGCAGAAATAATGTTATGTGTCCCAACTGTAAAAAACAACAATCCAGGGCTTGTTTTCTTTTCATTCATGATGTGATTAAACCTATGATGCACACAATTTACAGCTGCAAATTACATTATATGTGTTTGGGTGTGCTGTCCAAAATAATTTGATGTTTTCCCCCTACATGTTTATTGAAAATGCACAGCGAGTGGAGTTTGTGTTATCTTTCAAAATACTTTCCAAACACTGATGTTGGAAGTAGGAGAGAGCAAGGCAGGTTGTCACTGTTCACAATGTATACAATTACAATACAATGGCATAAATGTCATACTACATCAAATAATTAAGTTTTGGCCACATATTTTGTATTCCTTACATCTTCATATCTTATTTGTGTATGGAGTTATAGACCGTGGAATACAGAGCGTGCACACGCAATTTGCCCATCAGTGGGTAAGTTGTCACACTGATTTACATAACTTTAACTAATTGGAACACAACTAATTAATTGTAAATATAATTTAAATTCAAATAATTTGAAACCAAGATCAACTTTATTAAAGAAGTTAAAAAATACAAATAATCATGCATGGAGAATCTGGTCAATCAAAAACAATAACACTAGCAGAGCAAGTGGCACAGTAACTTTAACTATCATGCTGGAAACAGAATGGAATTTGATAAATATAGTCTAGCAAAACAGACATCTTTAAAGACACAATTTCAAAGTTTTTTAACTGCCAAATACTAAGCATATCTTTATCTGGCAAATCAAACTCATCTTCAGAGTCACCGTTCTGGTAAATAGAAATTGCTTGGCCTGAGGTCCAAGCCACATGTGACAACATGTGACAAATTGCCCCACAGTCATTGAGACAACTTGCCACAAACTGACTTGTGAGCTAATGTTGGCTAATACTCGAATTTAGCTCAAACTAGGACTGCAACTAAACTATCAAAAGACAAATTCGTATCTTCATTTCTCGATATAAGATTCTATTGGGAAAAAAACACACAGGGCTTATTGCATAATAGGTAAAGAAACACTGACCGCGTGTGAATAGAACATTTACCATAGAACAGGTCAACACAAAGTGGCTATTTGGTTTATGAGAAAGAACCTCTGGTGTTCTAGACATAAACAGAGAGAATACTTACCTGTGTGACAAATTGCCTCGCTCTCCCCTACGTCGGACGAAGTTTTCTTTATTTTTAATCTGAGACAAATAAAATGACTCACCATGAAGACAATATTCTCTTCATGTTCAACCCTCTTAGATTGGACAAGTTAGAATAATATCCAACATGGTTCAAATTAACTCCACTGTCCACATCCGTAGAATAAATTGGCCGAAAATTTGCCTTGTACTGCCCTCCAGTGGCGTGTTAGGCGACTAGACGCAAAAGAAGATAAGGGGTAAGGTGAAAGTGAATCTAAGAAGGTTCAGACTAAAAAGTACAATAAACTATGACAGCAGAGAATTTTGCATCTTACAAATCCCTTACACCATTTATCTCCCGGGAAAAAATATTTACAGAAATAAAATTAATTGAAGAACAGATTTGAGACTGAACAAAGCTCTTCTAAAAAAAGAACAATCAATATTTATTAATGATGTTGCCATGATGGAGCGCATAATTGGCTGCCATCTCCCCTCAGTGCAAGGCATCTCCCTCACACGATGCCTAAGGAAAGCACAGAAAATCATCAAAGATTGCAGCCACCCAGGCTATAAACTGTTCTCGCGGCTGCCGTATGGTAGACGCTACCGGAGCATCCGGGCACGGACGATCAGACTCACAAACAGCTTTTCCCCCCAGGCCATCAGACTTCTTAACCAGTTACATTAACCGGGACAGGGATCACATTGATCACGGGACTCTCATCTGTATGCTCACTCCCTATATACGTTAAATGCGCATTATCACAATCACAATCCTATGCACATTTTCATCAACACTCCTGCACTTTATATATTTAAAATATTTTGTACTCTAATTCTCACTGTCCATATCCCAAATCTGTACGTATGATGTATATCTTAGTTACTTTTATATTATTTATATTTCTGGTATGGATATTTTGGCTCTGTTCTACGTTGTTGCTGCCTTCCATAATAATTTCTTTGCTCAGAATGATCCTGTATTATACTGTGCACTTGACAAACAAAACACTTTGAACATTGCATTGAGGCTTCTTGAAATATTTTATTTTGCTGTTTGTTTTGCGCGTGCTCCTACACCCTTACATAGAGTACATGATACGTTCATATCTCGAGGTCAAATAAATGATTTCCAGCTTGGATGAGAACCAGTCCTCTTCGGCTAATATTAGCACCAAGTGATTGAATAACATGAGACGTGGAATGATCACTGAGATTCGCACAATTTCACCCCTTCCTCCGAAGAGCACATGAGGCGCTCACATCTTTATTTGCAATGCTGAAAAACTGCATATTTCTAAAATAATACACACAACAGCAAAGGAGTTTGTAAATGTTTCCGGTTTCAAGATTAATTATTATCAATGTCATGCAGTATACAGCATAACTAATCGTAATCGTAATTTGGTGTTTTTTAATTCTACTACAATATGTAACTTCCATACAGCTCAGCAGAAAAATTAAACAGTTTGGCGAAATGTTGGTCACTAATGCAAAATTGGCATGTCAAGTAACAAATGAAAATGGGCCCAGGTTCCATACTTCACCACCAGAGGGTGTATTCAATGTATGGAGTTAGAAAGGTTACGATCAATGGCTCAAACTCAAATGTTGAGAACCTTGAAGTGATATACTCACTGTGATGAGCTTCATGTAACAGAAAAGCTTTCTTTGCCTTATTTGCTCAAAACTGGTGCATAGAGCTGCCAAACTCTGCATCACACAATAGAGTTCAAGTGGTCAGCCCTAAAACTGCAGAGAGAACGTTATTTTTAGCATTCAAACTTTTCATCTATGTTTGTGACACGCAGAAGTTGCAAGAGATGTTGAGATCAGCAGGGGCGGTGGAGACGAGGGCAGGGCTCCTAAAATTGATGTTGTCTATAAGTAAACCGACTCCTATGTATTTACTCAAGATTCTTGATTTTTTTTTCATGTGTGCCATATGAGTGGAACCTGATAAGGACAGTGTTGATATAAGACTCCTTAAGGAATGTCTGAGGCACTCTAACAACCATCTCATGGATGGGTTATGTATTTTGTTGGGGAAACCAAAAGCAGCAATCATGTTTCAGTTATGGAAGAAACGCCTCAGTCACCAGATATTGGCAACGTGATGTCCTAGACTTTTTCCAAATATATCTATTTGCTACGTTACAATTTTTGACGTTATGGTGGAATTTAATATCTTCATATTCTACAAAAATAACTTTTGACTATTAAAGAACTTTATACCCAGGGATGCAAATTTTACTTGATAACAAAATTCCTGAAAATACATTTTCTATAATGGGTAAAAATATTGGGGCGTTTGTCTCAAAAGTCAAATTATCCAAAACCTGGGATAGTTTTCTGATCACTCTATAAATAACTCAAACTCTTGAATATCTGCATAAAAAAAGATACTGGGATGTGTACTGGCACAAATGAAAAGTCCTGGAAATGTAGCACACAGTTTCAGCTGTTGCTGTTCAACACATAAATCAGTCTGTTGAAGCAACAGGTGGGGGGTAGAGTGTTGGCGCATGTGATGTGTTCTAGAGGATGCATGGGTGTATTTGTGCGCCAGAGAGAGAGAGAAATGTAGACACAAGGAGAGAGCTAAAGGGAGACAAGGAAAATAGAGAGTAAAGGAGTATGAGAAGATAATGAAAATTGGGAGTTAAATTGTATTTTAACTTTTGATTAGACCTGCCAATATACATATACTTTTATCACGTTTGCACTGCTTAATATCTACAGTACACGTCAAATGAATCTAAAGACTTAAAAACAAGTATTCAGATCAACTAGTATTTTTCTTTCAGATGTATCCATTTATACAATACATTTGATTTGAAATAATAAGTCAGTTTTTTTCATTGCGCCTCATTGATCAGCAAGGGGAACAATCTCAAGAGCTGGAAAAGTGCTATATTGTGTAACAGGGGCCTGAATGTGACTTTAACTGTCAAGAGAAGGTGTGGTGAATCGAAAGCTGTTAGATCACGTACATAGGGTTCCACAACTTAAAGAGACTTACCTAAAAACCAAGGCCCTTTCTATGATGATTTTTTGAATAGTGTAATGAACACATCAATTTGTTTGTAGCTATTCTTGATGAAAACACAGGCCCCAGTCTGGCAGGCTAATTATGTTTCCGACAAGGGGCATGCTGAATGAGTATGCAAAGTTATGCACACATGTGACACACTTCCTCTTTTACACCAGCTCGTTTACCGATGAACGGATATGACATTAAACGCTACCCGTGGAGTAACAAAATGCCATTCATTGCAAAACAAACTGAACATGAGTAAAAAGGCAGGGGTGGCAGCTCAAAGACAAGACACATGAGCATATACACACACGAGGAAATCAAAACTGCAGGTGTGAAGAGCTATGTGATATTTCTATGTGTGGGTCATGCAAGGGACCAATGTCACTGACATCACAGCTGTGTTCAGATGGAACTATGATCTGTATTCCACCACTGGGGCTCTCAGGTTGTCTGACCTGGGTTTTATTGGTGGCCCTACGGCCCAAAATCAAACTCAGGGGTGACCATGCTTTTTTGGTCCCAGCCCCTTGACTTTCAAACAGAATCCCCCCTTTCTATCAGGTCTGCCCCCTCAAGTCCAGGTGCAAAACTCACTTTTATTCTTTAGCATTTGGATCATCCTGATGTGGTTTTGATTTTGTTCGTATACCTATGATGTAATAGATTGACGGCTTTGTGTGTGTTGTTAGTTGGTTTTTCAATATGTCTCTCTCAAATTTTGTTGTCTGCTCTGGCTTATCCAGCACGTTGGTCAATATGAGTAATATTTAAATGTGCTTTTTAAATAAACTTGACATCAGTGTACCAAGTGTAAGAAGTTGTATTTCTGTGGCTTCTAGTTTCTCACATTGTGCTACGTGGCACTGTACACATACTGTATGTACATCGACTATTCAGTTAACTTTGCATCAAAATATATATATGTATTTATATATACAGTTTTTTTCCATATAAAGACTTATCTACTCTTAGCCATTTAAACATGAATTCTACTATATTATACACTGTTGTTATTTAGGTGTATCGGTGTCGGTTGCTTTAAACATACTGCAACAACAATTTCCCTCGGGATGAACGGTCCTGTCTTTAAAATCAAGTTTATTTAGAGAACACGGTTAAAAAAGGCAGAGCTGACTCAAGTGTTAGACAAAATATTCAAATAAAGTATGTTGAACATATCAATAAAATAGTTTTCATATAGAAATTAAAATACTGTACAATAATGTGCATGGAAAACCACTGATAGGACTTAAAGGTTAATGAATGGTAATACATTTTGAGCTGAGACTGCAGAATAAACAGAAGGGGGAGTATATTGGATATATGCAAGCAAAGGGTCAGTAACAATACTCAAATCGGCTTTGTTACTCAGATCATGATAGATTGGTATTAACGGGTAAAAAAAAAGAAACATGCTGCAAACCATTACACTACCCCCACCAGCTTGGACTGTTGACACAAGGCAGGTTGGGCCCATTGATCGCTACTGAAACCAAAATTACATTTTAATAATAATAAAAAAATCTTCAATTAGCAGACTCTTTTATCCAAAGCCACTTACAATGACATGAAAGGGACAGTCGCCCTGCGACAACTTAGGGCACAATCATGGTGGTGTTCGTATGTGGGCTTTGAACTCACAAGCTTTTGCACACCAGAAAAGCAGTTATACCCACAAGGCCACAACTATCCAAAATTCTGAACCTACCGTCTTGTGTGCCTCAGCAGAAATTGAGAATGATCAGACCGTTTAGACCGTAGTTTTCCAAGTCTTTAACTGTTCAGTTCTGGTGAACTTGAGTCCTCATAAGCCTCAGCTTTCTGTTCTCTGCTGACTGCAGTCGAACCGGACGTGGCCTTCTGATTTTGTGGACCATCCGTCTCAAAATTTGACACTTTGTACATTTGTGATACTTTTATACTCTTCAACGATGAACTAGACGCACACCCTGTTAGTTTGGGTGCTGTACAGAAAATGCATAATCAAAGTGAAAAGACAGTTGACAACTTCCATTTGCCGCATTTGTGTGGGTATATTTATTGAGGCATACGAAACATTCAGTTTACATTATTGTTTATTTTAACATTACCTGAAAAAAGTGGCCCGTAGGTGCATGATCAAATGCATTGCTGCTGCCACACGATTGGCTGGTTAGATCAATGTAGTTGATTTAACGTGGTGTACAATTGTTCTTAACACAAAAACAGCCTAATATACATTCATCCAAGAATAGTTACTAGACTAATAAAGTAATTTTTTTTACATCAAACTGCACTTCAAAACTGAATGAGTTTGGAGTTTTCACTTCAGTTTGATTAATCAGCAGGTGGCTTTGTTCAAATGCGCGTGAATGTCTGTTAACATGCTCACGGGCATCAGCGTGGGAGGACAATACAAGGGTTCTTTGCAAGTGAATGCGCGTAGACGGAATATAGACGGAATCCCTCGAGTGCGTCACTGATCAGGGACGTAGGGGCTGTGTATGAACGCGATGCTATTGGCCATGTATTGGAAAAAATCCCCGCCCCTTATTCGGCCTCGTTTGGAAACGGGTCGTCCCTCTGACGCAATGGCACAATAAAACTGTTCGTATAAATGTCTTCCCAGGGGCTGAACACAGCGGCAGTCAGGCTTCATCAATTTAACAGTCCAGAGAAGTGGATGAGAATGATCTTTCTTTTGGAATATAGCACATACATAATTTAAAAACAGACTTTATTAAAAAAGGTAAGTTGTTATTGCATTGTTTAATGTGGACTTTCTGGGTTTTTCTGAATAACAAAGTTAAATTTACTGTAAATCACATTTTTATATATCAGCGCTAACTGGGACATGTCTTTTGTAATTAAGTTGTTTATTTTTAGTTACACACAGTGGGTACTCTTTCATTGGTAATATGCCTGGCAGTCAAACTAATGAGCAGTTGAATTATTATTATTTTTAACGTATAGGAGTGTTCAAGTTAATATCAGGTGGTTGCGCCTGTCTGCAAGTACAGTACATGTAATGTGGCGTCCGGGACTTGTAGCACTGCTAACTTGGCAAGTACCCAATACTGTTAAAGGATTCCCTTCCAGTCTTGTGGCACGTCCAGCGCTTTCATTTAATGCCAGGTTTTCCGGGAATTATAAGACCAAACGAAGGTGCGCCTAATCATTTCTATGCTTTCCATGACTAAGGGTGTATGGTTGTGCTACGTCAAAATGGGATTTACGCATTCAAAAACGACAAATACTACCTTTGGTACATTTGATGGACATAGGATAATTTGAATATGTCCATACAAAATACACCAACAGCTCACGGATGCACGACTTATCTTTAAAAAACAGTAGTAGTTTTTAAAAAGCCTCCTGAACTCTGAACGTGATAACAATTGAACCCCCATTAAACCATTAGACACTTTTGGAATAATATTTTATAAGGGAAGACTAACAAATATTAGTTATTTGTTCCACTTTTAAGTAGAAGATTGCTTGTATCTTAAAACTGTCTCACTCCTACATGGAACCTCAGTTCTGCAAGTTTTAAAAACATTGTGTGTGATCATTTAATAGTAATACCGACATAGCATCTCACATCCATCACATACTGTACTGCACATTCAAAGTTTAAAGGTCAAAACTATTTTCCACCACAACATGATTAACATAGAAACATGAATATATTGGCTCCAGAAAAACATTCAAACAGTAATATTTTTTTTCAGATTTACTACATTGTTCTTTGGTTGACATTGGTATTAGGTTTAGTTTTTTTTTAATACTATTTTTACTACTTTTACTCTAGAGAAAATGACCTGTATTCGCCCTCAACATGGAGCTCAGCCATACTACGACAACAATAGCTCTGAGTTCCTGAGTCTGGACTTGTCATCCAGGCTGGTTGCAGACATGAGCAACCAACAGGACCAGCTCTCCCTACCTTCCCTCCCTGGCATAAACTCCCTTGTCGGCACCTACACAGGGGAGTTCGACGCCTACTCTTGTCAGATCTCTACAGCACCAGCCCCCGGTGACCCATCGTCGGGTCAAGATTCACCCTTCAAGTTAGATGACTTCCAGGTTTATGGCTGCTACCCAGGTTCCTTCACGTTAAATTATCTCGAAGACAACCTGTCATCTGGGGGATCAGACTATTTCAATAGCCCGGCGTCAGTCCCTTCACCGTCCATCCAGGCCTTTAATAACCAGCCTGGGTCTTCTTGGGACTCTGCCTTCGGGCCATACTCACCCACCTCAGGTTGCTGGGTGGGGGATAAGACAGGACTTCCGCAGTCACAGCCCTACTTTAACATTCGCACTGGTTCTGCAGAGGACCTGTCTCCTATGGGTCACTCCCAGTTAGCGGAGCAGGATCCTTTTGTTTTGACACAGCAGCATCCCTCGTCCTTTTCCCCTCTGACCCTTGAGCCAGGCAGCTTAGACGCATCAGCACTACAAGATGGGAACATGTCGCCCAAAGGACGAAGCCCAAACGGAAGTGAGGGCCGCTGCGCAGTGTGTGGGGACAATGCCTCCTGTCAGCACTATGGAGTTCGCACTTGTGAGGGATGCAAAGGGTTTTTCAAGGTGATCAAAATGAACAAATACTAGTATTTTCTATTTTTTCAAAAGGAATTAGTCAAGTAAATTGACTATAAACTATACCTCTATACTAGACCTGTTTAAAAATAGACATTTAATTTATTGATATTGTCATCAATGTACATATTTTGGTCTTTGTTATACTTTGCAGCGCACTGTGCAGAAAAATTCCAAATATGTTTGTCTTGCAAGCAAAGACTGTCCGGTTGACAAGCGGCGGAGGAATCGTTGTCAATTTTGTCGTTTCCAGAAATGCCTAGCTGTAGGAATGGTGAAGGAAGGTACATGCCACAAATACCTGAACTAACGGTGTCTCCTCCACCTTAATGCACCCATGCCGTCTAACAACCTTTCTTATTTTTTCTTGTTTACAGTTGTGAGAACGGACAACCTTAAAGGTCGAAGAGGTCGTCTGCCATCAAAACCTAAAGTTAACCAAGACCAGACATCTCCTGGATCACCGGTCAGCCTGATGACCTCACTGGTGAGAGGTCACATAGACTCAGACCCTGGGGTTAACCAACTGGATTACTCTAAGGTATAAAAAGAACAATACATATTGCCGTTGGTAATAAATTGACATTAAGAGACAATTACATTTGCTTCTTAAGAACATTTGGTTGCGTATCACACAGAAAGTGGGGCATTCTGTCTCGTAAAGAGACATAACTCGACTGTCCCCCTCTCAGTACCAGGAAACTGTTGCCAGCCTATCAGACAAAGAGGATGTCGGTGACGTCAAGCAGTTCTATGACCTGCTCACGGCCTCAATGGAAGTGATCAGGAAGTGGGCGGACGGCCTCTCTGCATTTTCGGCCTTCTGTCCTGACGACCAAGAGCTACTGCTAGAATCAGCGTTTGTTGAACTTTTCATTTTGAGACTTGCCTACCGGTGAGAATACCATTAGTATTCAAACAGATATGACAGATACTAAATGGGCAACAGTTTATTAATTCACAGATGTATTTGAGAGAAATACTAGATTAATGCTTTAATCTGAATAATGCTCAGGAACACGTATTAAACTATACTCACGTTATACCTTAAACTAAGCAATACTTATTCAACTACCTTGTTATTTCCTGCAAAAATGACTTGTTCAACTGTACTTCCCTATATACGAAGAAATGCTTATCTTACTACTCTTTTCTTTATCCAAGCTCCAACCCGGAGACAGACAAGCTGATCTTCTGCAACGGTGCGGTACTTCACAGGACGCAATTAATCAGAGGTTTCGGCGACTGGATTGACTCCATCATGGACTTCTCTCAGAGTCTTCATCGCATGAAGCTGGACGTTTCATCCTTTTCCTGCCTAGCAACCCTGGTCATAATTACTGGTGAGAACTTTTAATAAACTAAGTGTAACATACATTTATAATGGTTTGAGCAGAGAAACATTTAAAAACTGCACTTGCAAATGCAGATAATGGAGAATCTAAACTTTAAATAAATTAGTAACTAAAATCATAATCTTCAACCTCAGGCGATATTGCTACCAATATATATATTGTTAGTCATATTTATATGAAATATGACTGTAATGGAATTTGGTAAATAAAGGTTAGTTATTTCTTTCTATAGGCCCAAAAATGTACATTTCAAGGGGTTCCAATGTTGTTGTTTTTTGTCATTTATTTTCACAGACCGTCACGGCCTCAAAGAGCCAAAACTTGTGGAGGATTTCCAGAATCAGCTTATCACCTGCCTTAAAGATCAAGTCTCCAACTGTGCCTCTAACTCTTCTCGGCCTAACTATCTGTCTAGACTGCTTGGAAAACTGCCTGAACTACGGACATTATGCACACAAGGCTTGCAGCGCATATTCTACCTTAAACTGGAAGGCCTAGTCCCAACGCCCCCAATAGTGGATAAAATATTCATGGAAACACTCCCTTTCTGATTGAATGACTAAATCAGAAAAACTCATATGTCGTACAAAAAATAGTGAACTAAAGCTATGTACAATTGAAAAAACTCAAAGTTTTTATTTCATCAGGATCACAAATCTCTACTAGTATAGAATAGATTGGTGGTTCGGTATTCCTAACAAGTGAATTCTTGTGTGCTGTGTTTAAGAGTGTTTCTTTCTGTGCCAATATGGTTTATCAAACAGAAATTTATCTGGGTACTGGGTCTTTTCTTTAAAAAAATTGCTTAGGATATAATTAACAACATGCTTATAAAACGTATCACGTTGAAATTGTCCGTTTCAGTAAATAATACTTTTTAGAGTAAAAGCCATGATACAAGGGCCAACGTTCTGTACAAACCGTACAGGTTACATTCTTACAAACTGGAAGGTGGTGAAAGCAGATTAAGGTTGGTTAATGGTTGCAAATGGCCATTTAAGACTTGTGAGGCCCTGGAAACAATATTGCCTAAAAGATTTTCCACCAACAGTAACCAGTTTGCTGCCCTGTATCCAATGGCTAACGAGGACCAAAGCAGACTGTTTAATATGTAGAGATAGGGCCAAGAAAGCCTTAGTTTCTACCAATCATGTCATAAATGTACATTCAGCCAATACATTTCTGAAACAATGAATA